>OX493265.1:39618200-39623200 GCA_950370525.1 Bellardia bayeri | reverse complement strand
TATACATATACATATACATATACATATACATATACATATACATATACATATACATATACATATACATATACATATACATATACATATACATATACATATACATATACATATACATATACATATACATATACATATACATATACATATACATATACATATACATATACATATACATATACATATACATATACATATACATATACATATACATATACATATACATATACATATACATATACATATACATATACATATACATATACATATACATATACATATACATATACATATACATATACATATACATATACATATACATATACATATACATATACATATACATATACATATACATATACATATACATATACATATACATATACATATACATATACATATACATATACATATACATATACATATACATATACATATACATATACATATACATATACATATACATATACATATACATATACATATACATATACATATACATATACATATACATATACATATACATATACATATACATATACATATACATATACATATACATATACATATACATATACATATACATATACATATACATATACATATACATATACATATACATATACATATACATATACATATACATATACATATACATATACATATACATATACATATACATATACATATACATATACATATACATATACATATACATATACATATACATATACATATACATATACATATACATATACATATACATATACATATACATATACATATACATATACATATACATATACATATACATATACATATACATATACATATACATATACATATACATATACATATACATATACATATACATATACATATACATATACATATACATATACATATACATATACATATACATATACATATACATATACATATACATATACATATACATATACATATACATATACATATACATATACATATACATATACATATACATATACATATACATATACATATACATATACATATACATATACATATACATATACATATACATATACATATACATATACATATACATATACATATACATATACATATACATATACATATACATATACATATACATATACATATACATATACATATACATATACATATACATATACATATACATATACATATACATATACATATACATATACATATACCATATACATATACATATACATATACATATACATATACATATACATATACATATACATATACATATACATATACATATACATATACATATACATATACATATACATATACATATACATATACATATACATATACATATACATATACATATACATATAC
This sequence comes from Bellardia bayeri, assembly GCA_950370525.1. Taxonomy (NCBI): domain Eukaryota; kingdom Metazoa; phylum Arthropoda; class Insecta; order Diptera; family Calliphoridae; genus Bellardia; species Bellardia bayeri. The sequence goes on along the minus strand of OX493265.1, from coordinate 39,621,826 downwards.
ATATACATATACATATACATATACATATACATATACATATACATATACATATACATATACATATACATATACATATACATATACATATACATATACATATACATATACATATACATATACATATACATATACATATACATATACATATACATATACATATACATATACATATACATATACATATACATATACATATACATATACATATACATATACATATACATATACATATACATATACATATACATATACATATACATATACATATACATATACATATACATATACATATACATATACATATACATATACATATACATATACATATACATATACATATACATATACATATACATATACATATACATATACATATACATATACATATACATATACATATACATATACATATACATATACATATACATATACATATACATATACATATACATATACATATACATATACATATACATATACATATACATATACATATACATATACATATACATATACATATACATATACATATACATATACATATACATATACATATACATATACATATACATATACATATACATATACATATACATATACATATACATATACATATACATATACATATACATATACATATACATATACATATACATATACATATACATATACATATACATATACATATACATATACATATACATATACATATACATATACATATACATATACATATACATATACATATACATATACATATACATATACATATACATATACATATACATATACATATACATATACATATACATATACATATACATATACATATACATATACATATACATATACATATACATATACATATACATATACATATACATATACATATACATATACATATACATATACATATACATATACATATACATATACATATACATATACATATACATATACATATACATATACATATACATATACATATACATATACATATACATATACATATACATATACATATACATATACATATACATATACATATACATATACATATACATATACATATACATATACATATACATATACATATACATATACATATACATATACATATACATATACATATACATATACATATACATATACATATACATATACATATACATATACATATACATATACATATACATATACATATACATATACATATACATATACATATACATATACATATACATATACATATACATATACATATACATATACATATACATATACATATACATATACATATACATATACATATACATATACATATACATATACATATACATATACATATACATATACATATACATATACATATACATATACATATACATATACATATACATATACATATACATATACATATACATATACATATACATATACATATACATATACATATACATATACATATACATATACATATACATATACATATACATATACATATACATATACATATACATATACATATATACATATACATATACATATACATATACATATACATATACATATACATATACATATACATATACATATACATATACATATACATATACATATACATATACATATACATATACATATACATATACATATACATATACATATACATATACATATACATATACATATACATATACATATACATATACATATACATATACATATACATATACATATACATATACATATACATATACATATACATATACATATACATATACATATACATATACATATACATATACATATACATATACATATACATATACATATACATATACATATACATATACATATACATATACATATACATATACATATACATATACATATACATATACATATACATATACATATACATATACATATACATATACATATACATATACATATACATATACATATACATATACATATACATATACATATACATATACATATACATATACATATACATATACATATACATATACATATACATATACATATACATATACATATACATATACATATACATATACATATACATATACATATACATATACATATACATATACATATACATATACATATACATATACATATACATATACATATACATATACATATACATATACATATACATATACATATACATATACATATACATATACATATACATATACATATACATATACATATACATATACATATACATATACATATACATATACATATACATATACATATACATATACATATACATATACATATACATATACATATACATATACATATACATATACATATACATATACATATACATATACATATACATATACATATACATATACATATACATATACATATACATATACATATACATATACATATACATATACATATACATATACATATACATATACATATACATATACATATACATATACATATACATATACATATACATATACATATACATATACATATACATATACATATACATATACATATACATATACATATACATATACATATACATATACATATACATATACATATACATATACATATACATATACATATACATATACATATACATATACATATACATATACATATACATATACATATACATATACATATACATATACATATACATATACATATACATATACATATACATATACATATACATATACATATACATATACATATACATATACATATACATATACATATACATATACATATACATATACATATACATATACATATACATATACATATACATATACATATACATATACATATACATATACATATACATATACATATACATATACATATACATATACATATACATATACATATACATATACATATACATATACATATACATATACATATACATATACATATACATATACATATACATATACATATACATATACATATACATATACATATACATATACATATACATATACATATACATATACATATACATATACATATACATATACATATACATATACATATACATATACATATACATATACATATACATATACATATACATATACATATACATATACATATACATATACATATACATATACATATACATATACATATACATATACATATACATATACATATACATATACATATACATATACATATACATATACATATACATATACATATACATATACATATACATATACATATACATATACATATACATATACATATACATATACATATTGATGGGTCGATTGGCAAGTTTACTGAGGACATACGAAGAGCTGTGCATCACGTTCCACATATGACGTTGAATGCAGAAATAGGACAAAGAGAACTTATTTCGCTGAACTCGAACATCTCCTGACAGAAAAAAGAAGAGTTAGAAGAGAGTGGCAAATTCACAGGTCTCCTCAACTGAAAGCTAGGCTACGGGAATGCAGAGATATACTAAGAAATTTCTTAGAAACCCAAAGAATGGCTTCACTTAAATCATACTTGGAGGGAATTGACAGTTCCCCACAATCTGACTATTCGTTATGGAAGGCGGCACGAGG
>OX493265.1:39428425-39618000 GCA_950370525.1 Bellardia bayeri | reverse complement strand
TTGTTTCATTATACCTATATGCACATATTTTTCGGGAGAAGTAGTTCGATCTTTGCATTGTTTATATTTGTCTACAAGACCCTGCACAGGAGACGGTACATTTAAACTTTCCGATTTTAGGATTTTTAGTAGACTTTGAGTGCACTCGGTTGTTGGTTTATATTTCAGAAACCATTTATGTAATTTGACAGTCAAAGTTTCATCAAAATCTAATGAACAGACTGTGGCTTCCCCAAGTTCTTCACAATTTTGGTCTTCTTCATGTGGCAATAAAATGGTTTTATTGGAAACAACAACAGTCGACGTAGTATTATGTTCCGGCTGTGTTGCTGTTTGGATAAAATTAAAAATCTTTACTTTCTTTTTTTGTATTTCTTTTGAATTGTCTTTTACTGAGCATGGTTACACAGGTTACATAGACAATTAACTTACTTTAAAACTTTTTTTTATTTCACTTCGTATTTTTCGGTATTATTTATTAAACGATTAATTAATTATACGTTTGTTCTTATAATATTCAACTATATTTAAGTTTTCGCGATATTTCACTTCACTTTTGCACTTCTTTTGTGCGTCTTTTCTGTTAAACAACTTTTTGAATACAAAAGTAATCAGCAGGTTTGTAAAGTATTTCGGTATTAAGTATTCAATAATGTCTAATTTTTATAAGAAAAAAAAAGCTAGAATGATTTTTAAAAGAAAATCTCTGTAATGTGAACTCAATAATACATTTGTTTATTTTTTTTGCTACTAAAATGTTAATTTTGTGTTTTTTTTTTGACAAAAAAATTGGATTTCAGCAAAAAATTATTGTTCAATCAATCGACTTATGCCACCCTTATGTCGAAATGGTATGCTTTAGTGTTTGAGAAGTAAATTAATTTTTTGCCCTTCTGTCGTTATTTAGTATTACAAAAAAGGCGACTATAATAATCAATTTCTTGAAAAATGTCAATATATAGAACTAATAGCACATTGTCAAACAAATTAGTTGTTTACTTTCTAAACGCATGTTGTAAATGCAGCATTAAGTTTAAAAAAATTTACTTAAAAATAAATTTGACGATTTTTAACACATATCAGCGGGTTTTTACGAAAAAGTTGTCATCACTGAGATTCTTTTGAAACACTGGGTACTCAGTTTATCAATACATACCAATACAACACTAATGTTATAGATGCAATTGTCAAAATAAATATGTAATAAAAAAAGCAAACAAAACAAATAATTTTTGCAACATGTTGCGGTCCTGTTCTTGTCCTCTGGCCAATGATTACCCTGCCAGCTCAACGGCATCACCTCGTGGGAGGAGTTCTCAACCCTTTGGCCGGATCGCAACACGAAAAAATTCTTCAAGGGAATTTTAAACACAAAAAAAAAACACTTACATTTCTTCGGCCATATGTTGACCCCCAATCGCCCTTTTCCCATCCATAACTGTGATGAATCCAATTCGCATTTTCACAGTCCCTCATGCCCGTCTTTCGTCACCCTATCTACTTCAACAATCCCCCAAAAAAAATATATCTTACTCAAATTTTCTCATATTTCAATACATAATCTCTTTATTCATAATTTCCTCTATACTACTTTCTTATATATAAAAAAAAACTTAAACTAAATCACATAATTAACTCTAATAAATTTTATAATATAATTAATCTTATATTTTCTATTGACCTTAAAAAAAACAATTCACTTTTTTCCTTTCCTTTTTATATATACATATGTATCTGTAGTTCTGTTAAATACTCGGAATAGATGATTCCGGATGTGCAATAACAAGAAAAAAAATCCTACTCATGAAGGAGTTCCCTAATGACGTTTTTTTATATTTGTTATGCCACTAATTTAATTTGTTTTGTCTAGATTGAGTACCTAATTTTACTAATTTTAAATTTCTTTACTTTTTTTTTAGATATTGTTTCGTTCTTTTGGTCTCAAAAAAATTCAATTTACATTTATATGTATTACCACACTCTCGAGGGACACAATAGTTATTCACAACAACACGTAAATAACTATAAATGAATAAATATTAATATATGAATAAATAATAATAATAAATAATTCTTAAACTATACTAAACTGTTTTTTTTTCTTCTATTTTGTTGTTTTGGAAAGCCTTGGTATTTTTTTTAATTTTGATTTAGAGACTTTGTTTTGTAGGCGTGTTTTTAGGCGCACCTTATATTATATTGTTTTGTCTATTTTGAAAATGTGTTGCTTAACAAACGGGTATGTAATGTTTTACAGGCTTAATTCATCACCATAAGTTTTCCAACACTTCCCTGTTTTCTTCTTTTATTTGTTATTTCTCTTTTTTTTTTAATTATTATTAGAGTTGATGTAAAAACAATAGGTATAAAATAAAAGATTACCTGGTTAATTGAAACGTTTCCCTAGGAGGCCAGTATCCTTCGAGTGCTTTATCCCTCCTTGTAAAATTAGCCAGATAAGAAAAAATAAACACACACGTACCAACAGAAAATTAGAAATAATTTCTTTTACACTATTTAGGCTATAGGTTGTAATGGCTTTTTGTTGTTCTGAGTTGGACTTGGCACGCTGGTCGTTGCTGCGGCATTAGCTCGCCGGATTGTGGGTTCCTTTGTTTTGTCCATTGGCCAATTACAATTAAAAATTCGTGCCATCGATAGGAATAATGAAATAATATATAAAAAAAATTGCTGAACCGTTCACATTACCTGATATTTTACCAGGAGCTGTCGCAAGGATTTAGATGTTGGTATACTTGGCGGCTGCCCTCCCCTATTGACATATTGCGGTCAACCATGACATCCGATTTAGCCTAAGTATTGTCGAGATGTCCCAAAAATTAATTTTCTTTACCACCTTTTTTCCTCTACATCACTACCTTCCCAATATTCTGAATTAACAAATCATTTCTCTCATTTCAATATGAAATCACAATATTTTTATTATTAGGTAATAATCGATAACAAATTCTTTCCAATAACTTATATCAATTACTACTGACATTCTCTTTTACTAGCATAGTTGTATACTATATCTGTTGAGCTATATTTTACGAAATAAACGAATAAACACATAAATATGGACAAAAACTTTGTTTATGCTACACAAACACTTGATACCTGGAACACTGAATTATTCAAGTTCACTGTTTGTTTTCATAAACTCAAAAATATAGAATCTTAACTAGACATGCAATATACCCGTTTAAAGGCAATATCACCGAAAAGGAACGCTTACTCCTTATTATTTTTGTTGTTGTTGTATTTATGTGTTAATTCATTCTTATGCTTAAGTATCTATGTGTGTTAATTATTTATTTATAATGTATTCATTTTGTATATATATCGATCTATTAGAATATTTGGTCTTGTTGATATTTTAAAGGGACAATTATATATTCAATAGTTTATCGTTTCGTTTTAGTTAATGATTTCTTTATTTATTTCATTATTTGGTTTTGTTATATTTTTAATTATGCATTTATTAATTTATTTATTCATTTAGTTTTATTTCAATTACGTTTATTAATTAGTTTTATTTTCTTTTTTTTTAGTCTTATTTCATTTTTGAATCCTTTATGTATTTAGTTATTTATTAGTTTATTTCTTTAGTTATTTATATTTTTATCTCCTTAGTTGTGTATCTGCTTATTTATTTATTTGTTTATTTAGTTTTTCATTTAATTCTGTATTTATCTATTTATTTTATTTATGTTATTATGCTTGTCTTAGTTAGGTAGGTCATCTTGACACTACTAGGGAAAACTTAAGTTTAGTCTATAACATAGATTTGTTACACACAAAAAAAAATCGTTAAATCTCTATTTTTGAAAGTCAAGGGTGTCCAATGAGGGATGTGCGTACGTGGACGTATGATTGGATTTATATCTTCTTATTATCCTTTTATTAGTTAATATGGGGTTGTAAATTTGTTCTACTTATCTGGTTAGACGTTCGTTCTAGGCATACTTCCGGTTTTCTGCTTTCCTAGCATTGTTGGAACGAATAAGGATGTTTTTGTTGTTAGGTGTTTGGGCTAGGGTGCGGAGGTTTTTCTCCGGCAAGGTTGTGGCTAATATAACTCCTGTTGCTCTACTAACTTCTAATATTTTGCACACTATTCCTTGATGGGTCGTTAGATGTTGTTTGCCTAGGGTGTGGAGATATTACTCCAGCCAGGTTGTCGCTATTATCCCTCGTCTAGAGCTACTAGCCTATGTTGTACAGATAACCCAAAATCATAAATATGAATGTGTGTATATTTCCTTTAAAATTTCATTTGCTTACCTCTAATACTCTGCACACTATGCCTAGATTGTAGTAATGGTACGTTTTTGTCTTTGTTTCTTGTTACCAGAATATTTTATTTAGCGAATAGATATTAATTACACCGTTCTCACACGAAACACACAAAAAACACCACGCAACTTCGTATTACCATTTACTTTACAGCAGCTCAACAGTTATCGACGGCTTCCCTTGACTTTCTGCCTCTCGTAAACCCTTGGTAGCTTTTTTTTATAGTCCATCTGCCATTTTCTTTCTTCGTTAAGAAAATTACTGGCGTCATTTCATGTGTTGTAGAAGCTTATATGCAACTCTGCGGCATTGCAAAATCTAATACGACGGCATTGCCTATATTCATTATGGAAACAGAGTTGCTATTTTCGAACACTCGCACTGCTATCACCTTAGTCAGTGATACAGTTGATGCTGTATAAATTAATCTAGTGGTAATAGATGTGGTCGTCACAAAGCCAGCTTTTGTTGCGATGCCTGTGGAGCAACCAAAAGTTGGGAACTGCTCTTTGTCAAGCTGATCTCCCGGAGTGAACGTGAACTGACGCATTAGCTTTGTAAGCTTCATGCATTTTCGCAGACATTCTTTCATGGATTTCATCAGATTTTGGTACTACTATGTTTTCACCGTCAGACATTGCGCCAATTTTTTTTAATATTATATATGCTTGGGCGTGCGTGATCATATTATAACCTGTGAGTGCGTAGTACGGTGTTGTTCCGATGGATGCGTGAACCGTGGATCTTAAACAGCATTCAATTTTTGACAAATTTTCGTCCCAACGAGATTGATCTTTCTGTATAAAACTTCTGATGCTTGCTAAGATCGACTGGTTTACTCTTTCACTCGCATTCGCTTGTGGTGAGTGAATAGCGGTTCTCACATGATTAATTCCGTAGGCATTTAACAGGTCTTTAAACGATTCCGACGTGAACTGCTTGCCGTTGTCTGAGTGTATTGTCTCGGGTACTCCAAATTTATGGAATATCTCGTCGACTAGGAATTTATTAACTGCTTTTGTCGACGCTTTAGCCATGGCCTTCAATAAGACAAATTTAGTTTTGTGATCCAGTACGATAAATATGACTACATTGCCGCTCTTTGATCTTGGGTAAGGACCCAAAAAGTCAATGTAGATTTTTTGAAACGGTCTTTGAGTAGTCACCTCGTTTCTCATTGGTGGTTTTGATTTCCTTGCACGTCTCGCATTTGAATATAAATTCCTTTATTTGTTTCACCATGGAGGGCCAGTAATAGAATTCTCGGATGTTAAATAAGGTTTTTGCTATCCCGCCATGAGCGGTGTTGTTTTCATGAGATCTTTTTATAATTTGTTCTGTCATCCCCTTCGGTAGCCAGATTTTCCAACAATCCTCTTCATTCTCTAGCTAATCTCTATTGAATTTAACCCTTTTATATACTACATTATCCTCTACTTTTAGGTCAGGCAGTCTTTCTTGGTTTTGCTCGATGGTGACAACTAATGAGCGATATTCAGGGTTATTGAATTCCTCCGAGTTGAAATCTAGCATTGGGCTTGGAGCGTAAACCTCTTCCAGATCTAATCTTGACAACATGTCTGGCACTACATTTTTACTTCCTTTCCTGTGTTCGATGTTGAATTTGTACCGTTGAAGTTTCAAGCTCCATCGAGCTAATCGGCCATTTAAATCCTGCTGTTTCATGAGCCATTTGAGACCGTCAGTAATGACGGTGAAATCCATGAGTTCAATATATTGGCGGAACCGCTCTATAGCGAAAACTACAGCTAGGCATTCTTTCTCCGTGGTCGAATAGTTTTTCTGAGCCGTGTTCAGTTTTTTTGAGAAAAACTCTATCGGGTGTTCTCCGTCCTCGTCGTCTTTTTGAAAAAGAACAGCTCCTATTCCCACGTTCGAAGCGTCGCATTGCACAAAAAATTCTCGTTCATAGTCTGGACTTGTCAGGACAGGGCTGGATACTAATCGTTTTTTTAATTCCTCAAATGCTTCTAACGCTTCTGGTGTCATTATAAATTTCGTCGATTTCTTTAACATTTCGTTGAGTGGCGATGTTAGGGTTGAAAAATCTTTTATGAACCGACGATACCAGCCAACTGTACCAAGAAATTTTCTAATATCCTTTGGATTTTTAGGTGGTTTTATTTTTGTTATTGCCTCCGTTTTAGACGTGTCGGTTTTAAGTTTTCCCCCTCCTACAATGTATCCTAGATAACGAAGTTCCTTGTAACAAAACTTTGACTTTTGCATATTTATAGTGAGTCCAGCAGCAGTAAGCTTCTCTCCAACAACTTTTAGCATTCGCATGTGGGTCTGGAAGTCCGGGGAAACAACAAGCAAATCGTCAAGATATACTAGTACACGGTCTTTTAGTTCCGAGGGAATGACTTTGTCCATGAGGCGACATAGGCGTTGTGCAGCATGGCACAGTCCAAAAGGCATTACCTTGAATTGGTAGTGAGGTCTACCTGGGACTGTGAATGCTGTTTTAGGTCTAGCGGACCCATCGAGCGGAATCTGCCAAAAGGCGTCCTTGAGATCTATCGCTGAGATGTAATGCGTGTCCCCCAGTCGTGCTAATAGTCCGTCTATATTTGGTAGAGGATACGCATCCTTTCTTGTGACCTTATTTAATTCGCGCGCGTCTAAACATAGGCGGTTCTTGTTAGGCTTGATTACTAACGTTGTTCGGTTGTTCCATTAGGCATTCGTGGCTACTTCTATGACGTCAAGCTCAAGCATCCGATCCAGTTCTGCATAAGTTAGCTTTTGAATGGCTGGGCTCACAGGGTAATATCGCATTTTCTTCGCCGGTGCGTCCCCTGTGTCAATGGAGTGTGATTCCAGATGAGTTTTCCCGAGTCCATATTTAGTATAACATTTGAACGCTAACTTTACTTTTTCCAAAATGGTAGTCTGTTCTGGTGTTAGCTGATGAACATTAATTTCCGGTTCCGTTATTTCAATTTCATTAATTTCCTTTTGATTAATACATATTTTCACCCCGAGCCGTCGCCAAAAGTCATAACCTAAGATAAGTTCTTGTTTAAGGTTTGGGACCAAATATATCACGATTTCTTCCGATTTTTCTCCACATTTTATGTAGGTTTTGATTTTTCCTACTATTTCATGGTATTTTCCGTCTGCCGTCCGAATTGAAGATTGGAAATCCAGAATCGGTGTGTTAATTTTTTTCACGTTTTCTAACCAGTTGCGGCCTAAACAACTAATCGAGACACCGCTATCCAATAATCCTTTCAATGCTATTCCGTTTACGTTGACTTCTAAGTATGGTCTGATATCTAACTCGCCCGATATAGTTGTTGCAGCGATCTCTTTTCTTTCACTTTTTCTTCTATCGAACCGTTGCCTAGTTTTGGATGTTCGTTCTTTTAAATCTGATTCACTACCTTCGAACATTTCCAATTTCCTTTTATAGTAATTAGCGAGTCTGGTTTCATATGGGATAAGTTCTTTGATCTTCCTAGGTGAGCTTTTCGGTGGTGATGTAGCTGTTACGTTGGTATTTGCCCCTCTAGCCAAGATTATGTTACTATTGGTGTATTTTTCACTTTTATTTATATCCATATCATTTCTCGTACAATCCAGTTTACTTAACACATCTGTCCTAAAATCATTGTCTACTGGAGCTGACTTTGTCGTGAACATGCTGGTCCAGTTTTCATCATGTTCTTTTGTGAGTTTCCCTTACATTGAGGACAGTTGGGCGATATTACATTATCGAACCCACACCTATAACAAAAAAGATTTCTCTGCGTCAATGTGCAGTCGACGAATGAATGTCCTGGAGTTTTACAGTTCCAGCATACAAGTGGTTTCCCGGTGGTATTTGAGTGGCTCATAGCTTCGATATTGTACTGTATATTCTCATCTTTTCCATCTTCCATTTCCAATTCATTTATTCTTCTCAAAGCATTTTGTTGTGGACGATATGGCATTCTTTTCGCTAGGTTGCGTTCAGCTCGGCGGCATTCTTCCAGAAGTTGATCCATACTGCTAATTTCCATTGGGAATAAAAGTTGTGCTACCCCGTCTTTTAGATTGTCCTTCACCAATCTAACTAGTTCGTACTCCGGAATGGGAAATCTTAGTTGATTTTGTAATTTAATCATTTCTGCCAAGAATACGTCCGCTGTTTCCGATTGGTGTTGTCGTCTTTCCATAATCCTCCGTTGGATCTCGAAGTCACTCTCGTAGCGCCTAAATTTTCGAAGAAGATGATACTTAAGGTGGCCCCATTCACAGGATGGATTTTGTCGCCGGAAATCCCAAAACCATTGCTGAGCGTTCCCTGTAACTAGATGGTGAAAGCCTTTCATAAAGGTATTCCATTGACATTGGTAGTCTTCCCGTAGAGATTCTATCCGAAACACGAAGTCTTCCACACTAATTGATTGGTTGTTTCCGTCAAATTTAATACCCCATTTTTCCATTTGTAGTGGTGTATTGTGGATGTAGTTGTGAGTCATATTCTGCGGAGTGTGTTGTTGTTGTTGTGGGTTAAATTGTTGTTGTTGAGGTGTCCGAAAAGGTTGATCCATGCTGTATCGATTATTGTTTGAATTATGGGTTGGCGGTCGCAATTGAAAGATATTTCTCTTAGTTGGTGCTCCTGCTTGGTTTTCGAACATCGAGTTCTGTTCCGATCTTAACGAGTCTCTAATAATCTGTGGCACCATGGCTAATAGGTTTTCTTGTACTTGTTTCATGATGGTGGCTTGTGCGACTCCAACTGAGGCATTTACGTATTCACGTAAGTGAACTCCGTCACTGTTATTCGGCGCTTCCATTTCATTTTCTTCATTCAGTCTGGGCATCTGGCTGTTGTGATTGTTTAGCCTATTCGCACGTTGTTGGACTATGCCTCTTGCTGTTATACTGCTGTACTCCGGTGATCGGATCGTGCTATTTGTTTCAGGCGACGATGAAGTATTTGGGCCAAATCCCGGTGGAAATTGCACTGACATTAACGGTGTTATATTGTTGGGACTTGCTTGGACAAATGGTGGATTATTGTCTCGCAGTGTTTGATTGGACGCTGTCGTAGTTGTTGTGGTAGTGGTTATAATGTTGGGTAGTGTTGGTGGATTTGCGTTTGTGGTTCGGTTGGTTGCTAAACGGTTCGAATTTCTGGTGACTCTGGTAGTATCTGATCCTGTTGCCATACTGTATTTTATTCCTATCTTTTTTTTTTCTTTAAGACCCTAGCTTAGTAGTTTAATAATTCAAAGAAAAACAAAGTCTTATCTAAGATTTCGATATTTGATCAAGGTATGCTACCGATAATGTATATATCCCGTTAGAACCTAATTTTATGAATGAACAAAGATATTTGCTATTAATTGTTTGAAATTCTGGTTTAAAGGTAAGTATCTGTATATTTTATTCGAAAAGTTGTGTTAGTATATAATAATATGTTTGTAGGTTAATGTAAATTGAGTTTTGTTATAGTTATATATATCTACATATATTGATATTACTATTACTATATTTTCCTTTTTTTCAGTTACGTATGTGTTAATTTATGAAAGTTGGTTTGGTGGGTCTGTGTGAGAAGAATTGCTGTGGTAAAGATTATCATGCTCCTGGAAATTTCGACAAACTTTTATTATTCTTAATATTAGCTCATTTCTAGAACAGTATTCTAGAAACGTAATATTTAAGAATAATTATTTCCGATTTTGTTTCAATTGAATTCTAAATTAAACGTTTTATTTTTGTCTAAAACGGTAATAAATTTTTTTTGAATCATATCAGTAGTTGTTTTTATTTGATACATAAGTATGTGAAATTTTGGTAAACTATTTTACAGACAATTTTTGATGAGTTTGAACAAAACTAAAACGAACTATCCAGGCTACCAAATTTCTGTTTTGTTTCCATAAAAGATTTCATTAGCGATTGCACACTATGCTATATAGCCTTTCGGGGCAAGTCTCGTGAGATTTAAATGGGGTAAATAGACATTAGGTTTCCTTCAGTAGTACGTCACTTTCTCAACTTCGTCGCAACGCAGGCATGGTACTCGTGTACCTTCCGGGACTTACGAAGTGTGGGAATGCAACGTAACACTGTGTGATAGCGTTTTTCGAAATGCTTGAGCGTTGGGCGCCAAATTGTAATGGCTTTTTGTTGTTCTGAGTTGGACTTGGCACGCTGGTCGTTGCTGCGGCATTAGCTCGCCGGATTGTGGGTTCCTTTGTTTTGTCCATTGGCCAATTACAATTAAAAATTCGTGCCATCGATAGGAATAATGAAATAATATATAAAAAAAATTGCTGAACCGTTCACATTACCTGATATTTTACCAGGAGCTGTCGCAAGGATTTAGATGTTGGTATCCTTGGCGGCTGCCCTCCCCTATTGACATATTGCGGTCAACCATGACATCCGATTTAGCCTAAGTATTGTCGAGATGTCCCAAACATCACTACCTTCCCAATATTCTGAATTAACAAATCATTTCAATATGAAATCACAATATTTTTATTATTAGGTAATAATCGATAACAAATTCTTTCCAATAACTTATATCAATTACTACTGACATTCTCTTTTACTAGCATAGTTGTATACTATATCTGTTGAGCTATATTTTACGAAATAAACGAATAAACACATAAATATGGACAAAAACTTTGTTTATGCTACACAAACACTTGATACCTGGAACACTGAATTATTCAAGTTCACTGTTTGTTTTCATAAACTCAAAAATATGGAATCTTAACTAGACATGCAATATACCCGTTTAAAGGCAATATCACCGAAAAGGAACGCTTACTCCTTATTATTTTTTTTGTTGTTGTATTTATGTGTTAATTCATTCTTATGCTTAAGTATCTATGTGTGTTAATTATTTATTTATAATGTATTCATTTTGTATATATATCGATCTATTAGAATATTTGGTCTTGTTGATATTTTAAAGGGACAATTATATATTCAATAGTTTATCGTTTCGTTTTAGTTAATGATTTTTTTATTTATTTCATTATTTGGTTTTGTTATATTTTTAATTATGCATTTATTAATTTATTTATTCATTTAGTTTTATTTCAATTACGTTTATTAATTAGTTTTATTTTCTTTTTTTTTTTTCTTTAGTCTTATTTCATTTTTGAATCCTTTATGTATTTAGTTATTTATTAGTTTATTTCTTTAGTTATTTATATTTTTATTTCCTTAGTTGTGTATCTACTTATTTATTTATTTGTTTATTTAGTTTTTCATTTAATTCTGTATTTATCTATTTATTTTATTTTTCTTATGTATTAATTTCTTTATTAGTTTTATTTTAATTAAGTATTCAGCTGTTTATCGTTTCATTTTAGTTATGCATTTCTTTATTTATTTCATTATTGGTTTTGTATTATTTTAGTTTTGTATTCCTTTATTTATTAATTTATTTACTTATTAGTTAATTTATTTAATAATATAATTTTTCTTTAATTATGCATTAGTTTATCTAATAGTTCATTTATTTAATTTTCTCTTGAATTAAATTATGAATTTGATTTATGTATAAATGAAGTTCTTACTTTTTCTTTATCTTAATTATACAGATACTTATGTCCTCAACTGGTTCAAAACTTATTAGCCTCAGAATAAATTTTTACACACAAAAATGTGGAAGATTAGCTAATAAATTTTGAAGCAATTGGTCATTGTGTTAGTATGACAAATGGTTTACTAAAAAGGTATGAAATTTAGGCAAGTAACGTGTGATTTGTTTAAAGGCAAATTGTTCAGCTCTGGTCACTAAGGTTATTACTTTTCCTATTCCTTTATTTCAGATCAGAGGGTTGCTTATCTAATTAAGTTATTATGCTTGTCTTAGTTAGGTAGGTCATCTTGACACTACTAGGGAAAACTTAAGTTTAGTCTATAACATAGATTTGTTACACACAAAAAAAAATCGTTAAATCTCTATTTTTGAAAGTCAAGGGTGTCCAATGAGGGATGTGCGTACGTGGACGTATGATTGGATTTATATCTTCTTATTATCCTTTTATTAGTTAATATGGGGTTGTAAATTTGTTCTACTTATCTGGTTAGACGTTCGTTCTAGGCATACTCCCGGTTTTCTGCTTTCCTAGCATTGTTGGAACGAATAAGGATGTTTTAGTTGTTAGGTGTTTGGGCTAGGGTGCGGAGTTTTTTCTCCGGCAAGGTTGTGGCTAATATAACTCCTGTTGCTCTACTAACTTCTAATATTTTGCACACTATTCCTTGATGGGTCGTTAGATGTTGTTTGCCTAGGGTGTGGAGATATTACTCCAGCCAGGTTGTCGCTATTATCCCTCGTCTAGAGCTACTAGCCTATGTTGTACAGATAACCCAAAATCATAAATATGAATGTGTGTATATTTCCTTTAAAATTTCATTTGCTTACCTCTAATACTCTGCACACTATGCCTAGATTGTAGTAATGGTACGTTTTTGTCTTTGTTTCTTGTTACCAGAATATTTTATTTAGATATTAGATATATTTTATTTAGATAGATATTAATTACACCGTTCTCACACGAAACACACAAAAAACACCACGCAACTTCGTATTACCATTTACTTTACAGCAGCTCAACAGTTATCGACGGCTTCCCTTGACTTTCTGCCTCTCGTAAACCCTTGGTAGCTTTTTTTTTATAGTCCATCTGCCATTTTCTTTCTTCGTTAAGAAAATTACTGGCGTCATTTCATGTGTTGTAGAAGCTTATATGCAACTCTGCGGCATTGCAAAATCTAATACGACGGCATTGCCTATATTCATTATGGAAACAGAGTTGCTATTTTCGAACACTCGCACTGCTATCACCTTAGTCAGTGATACAGTTGATGCTGTATAAATTAATCTAGTGGTAATAGATGTGGTCGTCACAAGGTCTAGCACTTACGTTATATTTCTTTTATTCTTCACCAGTTGTTCACGCTCTAAATTATTAACACAAATGTCTCTGTATCTCACCGTGTTCAGTTTAAATACCTCTTGTTCTCCTTTTCACTAATCTCATTTACAATTTTCGCGGTTTTTTTTTACATATTTACTACAATCTTTATGTGTTGTATTTCCCCTCCTAACGTGATATCCTACATCGGTATTTTCCCGCCGTTGTTCTTATGTAATTCGTGTAACAGAATATAGATCACGTCATTTATCATATTTTGTTCTTGTAATTATTTATGTTTTATATAAATAAATTTATTTATTTTATTTGGCGGGTTTTTTTTTTCAATTCATCATCCCGCTAGATTTTCATAATCCTAGCCAGTCCTTTTTTATTAGGTACCTTCCTGACCAGAACTTTCTTATATCATAAACAATTTATCTACCAGGGGTTCATGATTTTTAGCGTGTGAATTTCATTAACATATTTTCTTATAATATTTATTTGGCTATTAGAATTATTTAAATTTTGAATGAAATACAGCTCTAAATTACTACGATAAATGTGGGTGTTGCCAACTTCGCACTCGAAACACCGTATTATACAACACTACTACTTTTGTCATAAACATCATGGTGAAATTAAATACAAGGTGACAGCATAGCGCCAGCTGATTATTTTTTGCTCTGTTCATGGTGAAATTGAAAATGTCAAAAAGTTGTTTACAAATAGTCAAAGTTTATATAAAAACGTTACAAAATTATTTTGTTTTTGAAAAATTGAGTTTTTTCGCCGTTTTATCTGCGTAAAATAGCTTAAAAGTGTTAAAAAAAACTATATTATATTAAATAGTGTGTTTGTTTTTTGAGTTGTTTTACTAAAAGTGTTAGTTTTTTTTTGTAAGATAAATGTTAAGATTCCTCTTTAAAAGTGATTTTTGTTTGCTGCAGAAAAATGCGTTGTTGCATCTTATGCCGTAAAAAAGGAGTAGCTGGAAGTGGTACTTTCTTTAAGGTTCCTCAAGACCCAAGAAAAAGAGAACAGTGGAGTAAGTTATGCCAAAAGAATCTTACTCCAAGCAGCTTTATTTCCAATAAAGCCAGTTCGAGAACACACTATAAATTTTTTTTATTATGTATATTTCCAATCTTTTATTTTAAAATTTGAATAAAAATAAAAACTTTTTTGGAAGAATAAGAGTGCATTAATTTTAATTAAAACATTATTATTAGAGGGTTCCTTAATGGTGGGCAAACTGAAAATAGCGTTAACCACATTAAAGTTGACCTCTTTGAGAGACATGTTGTACGCGTAGCGGGAAGAATTAATTTGGGGTATATAGAAATCTGGATTTGATTTTTCCTGAAAACCTCTGGACAAAGAATCGACCACTTACGATAGGAAAACTAAAAAATAAAGTAGCCTGTATTAACAAAATTACACAAATCTGTTATTTAAATGGCCTCACTATTGGCATCATCAGGTAGGGGAGAAAAAGGTTGTGAATCTTCTTCATCACTGCTGGAAAAGTAATCACTTTCATCCTGTTTCAGAGGTAATTTCATAATTTTTATAGCAGCAGTCTTAATTGCCAATATATCAGCCAATTGTTCACCTTTCGAGCATACTGTTCGCGTGGCAAGAGGGAAACACAGATACGACTGTCTAGAATTTCCTCATTAATCAAAATGCCCCGAACAAAATCATCACGAGTTTCGAAATTGTTTAAGAAAATAAAATAAACAATTTTTCACTACTATTGTTTTCTGTTTTTGTCCATGTTTGTATGTTTGTTTTCTTTATTTTATGCCAGATGTTTTTGACAGTAACGAAAGTATTACACAAACAAAAATGCCTGTTGTTCTTGCCTTGTTGTAATTGTTGTAGCAATGCTGTCACCTTGTATTTAATTTCACTATGATTTTCATTGCCATTTTGACAACTCATGGTAAGTAAGTATCACGAAATATTGTTTTATTAATAAAATTTTAAGTATTTTTCTTTTCTTTCTAGTGTTCCTTTTCGCTGACAGATGAGGACGAATATTTCTGGGAGGACTTTTGGTAACCAGGTATCGTTCCAATCTATGATACCTTTTATTAATATCTTTTCTTTTCAGATACCATTACAAAAAAAACACAACACAAAAAATGACAACAGGCGACAAACCACTGGGATATGGGTTGGAGTTGGTGGCTCCATAAATACCGTGGCCCATCCCTTTTTTGATTGCTAAATCCACTGGGAAATGGGCTGGAGTGGTGGCTCCAAGACAATTTAGCCCATTCCTTATATATAAAAAAAAAATCCATCGGGACATGGGCTGGAGTGGTGGCTCCAAGACAATTTTATAGTAGCCCCTCCCTAATGAATGTCAGCACCATGTTATGCACCGGGACATGGGCTGGAAAAGGTGCCTCCTTAGCTCTAGTAGCCCCTCCCTCTGAACAAAAAATGTATTTTGTTTTTTTTATGCAGTGGCCCTTTATAGTGGCAGGCCAATGTAAGCGTCCAGGGACAAAAAAATTAGAAATTTTTTTCTTTGCCACTTAAGACGATGTTGCCATACACCTGTCACTAATAAACGTTTATTTGATTGCCGTCCGCATGCCGCTTACATTGGCCTACCATTATTAGGAACTGTTATTTCCTACCGTCCACGCAAAAAAATTTTATTATTATTTTTTTTTTTTAATTCATGGCGTAAATAGGCCAGTAGCGTGTAGCCGAACAATGGCACGCAACAAACAAATAAAATATGAATGGAATTTATTTCTTAATTTCTATGTATGTATGGACTCCACATGCATAAACTCTTGATGTAAGTCTGTTTTAGTGACATTTTCAAATAACTTCCAAAATTGTATCACTAATAAAGTTTAAAGTTCTGATTAAAATTAAAAAAAAAATTTGTCGGCCACGCCTATTTTCTAGTGGGCGGGACTCCAAAATTTGTAATAAATTTAGGTATATCTTGAAAACTACATATATATGAAATGATAGGTATTTTAAAGACCTTTCCAACTACTTATATGGACCATCTATAGGTCAATTTCGGAAAATTATTTTTTGATCCGATATTTTTTTAAAAAATCCGGAAAAAGGTCTTTGTGAGTAAGAATATAAATTACAAAATTTAAAAGTCAAGAAATGAATGTTTTATTTTAGGTATAATAAAACCGTGTATGTAATATACATATGTAGTTCCGAAGATATTAAAGAAAGATTATGACATTTCACCATAAAATACAAGAAATCTTTGCTGTGCGAAGCCGGCGTTCTGTATACCATAGAAGAGAAAATCCTTCCGGACGGCCGTAGGCCGGCAATACAAAAAATCTGTACTATGCGAAATTTTAATTATAATTTCTATATAAATATTTCATTTATTAATAAATTTAAAAATTTAGTCTATTGCAAATTGTTTTTAAAAATTGTGTTCCTTATTATTTTCTATGATATAAAAATAAATTAAAGCAAATATTATGAAGAAAAAATTGTTTAGTTTAATTTGCATTAGATTTGAATTAATACATTTAGTTATTCTAAAGTTAAATGAATTTTATTCTGAATTAATTCCGAATTTCGTAAAGTAGCTCATATACAAGTACCTTTATATAAGATTATATGCAAGGCATTACTAAACTACTTATAAGTAATGCAGATGGTATGAAATAGTCATTGTAAAGTATGTTGTTTAGTAATTGCAAGTCATTACCAAGTTTTTGCTGGGAACATACGGTCGTCAATAAAAACAAAAAACATCTGTTTTACATACAAACCCAATTTGACATTAAACTCGATTTTTTCTAGAGTTAAGGCGCCAATTAATAAACAACAACAAAGTAACATTGTATATGAATTACAGTGTGAAGGAAATGACACACAACAATGCGAGAAAATTTATATAGGAACAACGAAACGTACACTGGAGACAAGAATGGGAGAACACAAAATGACCATAATGCGGAGAAAAGAGACAACAGCACTAGCACAACACATCCTACATACTGGTCACACAATTAAGTTCGATGATGTTAAAATTCTAGATATAGAAAACAAAGATAGGAAGAGATACACAATTGAAAGCCTTAGAATACAACAAAAAAATAAGAGAACAATGAATTTGAAAGAAGACACGAACAACATAAATGCGAGTGATATTGTTGCCATCACTTGAGCTGATATATATTGAAAGTTTAAATATTAAGTATTAAATTATTTTGCATATACTCCTAGATACATCTAAGACTTCTTGATGTGTTAAAAGAGATTTCATATTGTAAGTCTATATTGTTTATGTGTTACATTATTGTATTTATTTTATTGGTTTATAATTTTTAAATAGACAATCCCTTGAAAAAGTCGACAAACGTCGATTGTTTGTCGGGAAAAATATTGTAATTTAAAAAATTGGATTTTTATTTACATTGAATAAATTTAGGCAATTTTAGCTTGAAAAAAATAACATTCTTAAAAATAATATTTAATAAAAAATCAAATCTAGGCTCTAGGTACTTAGTTTTTTTTACTGTATATTGTGTTTATTGCATAAAATTGTTATCAGAACCATTTTGAATCTTCGAGAGTAAAATGGAAAACATTTATACGAAATTAGAGTTATTCCAAATTATACAAGAATGTAATGCTAAACTCGTTAAAGAGAAATTACAATTTTTAGTTAGAAAATTGTGCGAAATTTTAAAATGTCAAGGAAATAGTGGCATATCAGTAGTAAATCAGTGCTTAAAGGATTTAAAATATTTTGGCATTCAGCACAAAGAAAAAAGGATCGATTTGTAAGAATGCATGCCAAATGGCTGGAAGGAACAGTGACAATACCTATATATGGGAGTTCGTCTTCAAAACGTCTACAAAAGCCGTTTGTTGAATTGACCGAAATAAGTAAGAGAAAACTGAAATCTTGCGAATTCAATGCGATGCTGATTTATTGATACATCCTGCCCAAACACAACTACAAACGTGTGGGAAAAAAGATGCCTCAAATCTGCTTAAAGAAATTGGGTCTTCTCCGACAAGAACTACAAATTTAAAAAAATCATAACAAGCTGCACAAGAGGATAAAGTAAAACAGCTAACCCCTCTAAAGGCTCTTTCTATATTTGTAGAAGCTGATCTTTCTCGAAAACAATATGAAATAATCCGAAGTTCCGATAAGAAGCTTTATCCTAGCTACAATATTTTGCAGAGAGAAAAAAGTGAATGCTATCCTCCAAAAAAATCATTTGAAGTAACGGAAACATGTGCTCAAATAAATTTTCAGGATTTGCTTAATCATACTGCAAGTAGATTACTAACATATTTAAAAGATGTTTTATGTGGTTCAAAAATAGAAGAATGCAACTACTTTGAGTTAATAAGCAAATGGGGCTGCGATGGCTCACACCAGGCACAATTTAAGCAAACGATGGGAAATGATGCCTCTGATTCTCATATTTTTCAGAGTAGTTTCGTACCGTTTCTACTAATATATGGTACAAAAAAGGAAAAAAAATATTTTAGCAAAATCCAACGCCTTCATCACCGCGATATTGTAGACCTATTCGCATCAGATTTGTTAAAGAGACTGTAGATGTAATTCAAGAAGAAAAAAGTATTTAATGCCGCAACAGAAACTACGTTCACAATGAAGTGATATATTTGTGGGGCTACTTCAAAAGAATTTAACAATTTGAAAATCAAAAGGGATATAGACGTTGTTGCACTTTCTATCGGATTATCTACTGTTGTGTCTCTACATACAAATAAAAACACGCGTATATTTAATATTTCAAGATACAAATTAACTATATTTATTTAAAATTCAATATGAATGCTTGTTCAACAAGTAAAACGTTAAAGAGGAATAACAAGTATATTCTGTATGCATTTAACAAAAAAGGTACATAAAAATATAACTGTTATTAAGAATTGGATAAGTACTAAAGATATGCAAACATAGAAAAGGGTTGCCTTCTAGTAATAATACATTACAATCTCCCACGCTTAATAGCATACGTGGTCCTTCAAATGAGTTGGAGGTCTTCTTACACGACTTGATCTTCTTAAGCTCCCCTCCGGCGTTGCTATCAGCTGAGATTCTTCAGGTGGTATTGGTTGAATTACTGGATTAGTAACTCTATGCTCGATGTGAACTTCCTCTAAATTTGGTTTTTGTTTAACGGGTGGTTCCGCAAATGTAACGGACTTTTTCGGTATTTCAACATTTGATTTATATAGTTGATTAATATGACGTTTAAGTTCATAACCATTATCGAGTATTACTTGGTAATGAAGTTGACCAAATTTGGATTTTACTGTACCAAATTTCCAGATTGGCTTGTTTTTTTCAAACCAGCGCACTTGCACCCTGTCTCCCACGCTAATTTTACGAACCACAGCTGAACGCAAAGTTGATTTGATTTCCCTAACAGGGCGTATGGCATCCAATTGGATTCTTAAATCTCTACCAAGATATAATTGAGATGGAGTTTGACCATTTGCGAGCGGAGTAGCTCTATACCGAAAAATAATTTTTTGTATTTTGATATTTAACGGTAAAATATCATCTTCCATCGCTATTAATTTAGTTTTTAAAATCTGTACGTATCTTTCAGCTAGTCCATTTGTAGCTGGATGACCAGGAGCTATAAATTTTTGAATGATCCCGTTTTTACTACAGTATTCTTTAAACATTGCACTTTGAAAAATTGTTGCGTTATCCGAAACGATGATTTGAGGAAGACCATGTGTAGAAAAAATGTCTTGCAATAAGATGATTGTTTTCTCAGAAGTTGGAGCATCTTTTATCAAACGAATTTCTGGCCATTTTGACTTAGCATCTACTAACACTAAAAAATGGTGGTTTTGAAACGGTCCGGCATAGTCTATATGAACCCTTTGGAAATTTTCATTTGGCTCATCCCAGTGATGAGTAATAACCTTCGGTGGATCTTTCCTCACTTTAGCACAACTGAAACACGATTTTACCAACCGCTCTATATCAGAGTCAATACCTTTCCAAAAGCAATACTTCCGAGCTAATTGTTTCATTTTTACAACACCAATGTGTGTATGATGTAATTCTTTTAAAACTTCTTCACGTAACTTTGTTGGTATAATAACACGATCACCCTTGAATAAGACGCCATCTTGAATTGAATAATTGCAGTCGAAATTTTCACCTGTTAACAATTCTGCTTTTAATTTTGAAAGTTCTGAGTCAAGATTCGTTTCTTTTGCAATGGTTGTAGCATTAATTGAAAATGTTGAAATTTGATTAATAATTTGCTCTTGAATTACTCGTACCTCTTCATCCACAAAATGTTTAAAATGTGGTGTATCGTTGATTGATGCTCTAGACAAGCAGTCCGCGTTAACGTTGTTTTCAGCTTTACGATGTTCTATTTTATAGTTGAATCCTTGTAGAAAAGAAGCATATCGAAGCAATCTTGCTGAAGTCATAGCTGGTGTCTTAGCATTTTGATGAAATATTCTGGACAGTGGTCGATTATCTGTTAATAACGTAAATTCTCTTCCGTGAAGATACATAAAAAATTTATCAACAGCAAAAATGATTGCCAAGGCCTCCCTGTCAAGTTGACTGTAATTTTGTTCGGCCTTCGTTAATGCTCGAGAAATAAATGAAATAGGACGTTCCTCCCCATCGACTATATGCGACAATACAGCAGCAATACCCGTTGGACTTGCGTCACACGCTAACGTTACCGGTAAGGATTGGTTATAGGGTACCAACACCCTATCCTTCAAAATTTCTTCTTTGAGATTTTTAAAAGCTTTTTCACATTTAGCTGTCCAGTTGAATTTTCTATTTTTCTCTAAAATTTGACGTAGTGGAAAAGTAAGCGTTGACACCTCTGGTATAAATTTTGAATAGTAGGTTATCATCCCTAGAAATCTTCTCGTATCTTCTATATTTTGTGGTCGTGGCAGATCCACTATCGCTCGTACTTTTTCGGGACATTTCGCAATTTTGTTGTTGCTTATGACATAGCCTAGGTATTTGACTTGCTCCTTAAAATACTCGCACTTGTTCTTGTTGATATTGTTTAGTCTTTCAAAACACCTTATGAGACGATGTTCGCATTCTTCTAATGTTGACCCATGTATAATAATGTCATCAAAGTACGAAATTGTACCTTCGAGTCCTTGTAGAATCTGATCTAGAATACGATTAAACTCACTTGGAGCAGTTTTAATTCCGAATTAAAGTCTATTCATTTGATACGTACCTCTGTGTGTAGAAATTGTCTGAATTTGTTTGCTGTCATCATCTACCAAAACGTGTAAATACGCCTTATATAAGTCTAGCTTACAGAAATATTTAGCGTTCTTTAGATTGTTGAAAATTTCATCGATTCTTTTTATAGGGTAGTGCGCCGCTTCTAGTTGAGGATTTACTGCTACTTTGTAGTCGACACACAACCGAACACTTCCGTCCGGTTTAGGAATTACCACCAATGGTGAACCCCAATTGCTGGTATTTACTTTGGTAATAATACCGTCCTTCTCCAAGCTATCCAGCTCACGTTCAACTTTTTCGCGTAATGCAAAAGGTACCTGCCTTTCCTTCAAAAACACAGGTTTAGCACCATCATGTAATTTTAGACTGCATGTAAAGTCAGGAATACATCCTACTTTTTCTTCAAAAATGCTTGGAAATTGTAGCTGTATATCCGAAATTGAATTAATTTTACCAACATCATTATTTTTATATTGTTCACGTTGATCGACATCTGATAAATTTATCTTTAAATGACGAATCCAAACCCTTCCTAAAAGAGCTGAACGATTTGCAGACACTACATATAGTTCTTCATTTGATGTTCTGTTTTTGTACTTAACGTTTACGTCTGCGACACCCACTGGTACAAATACATCACCCGTATACGATCGAAAAGCTATGTTTGATTTTCTTATCTTTGTATTTATATTTAATTTATTAAATTCGTTTTCCGGTATCAACGTATAACCGGCCCCCGAATCGACTTCGAACTTTTGTTGTTTCCCTTCAATATAAATATTTGTGTAAAATTTTTCGGCATCTTTATTTGGCAACTGCACTGTATTGTTGTCATAAATATCGATGATTTGGTTTACTCCAAAAAAATTTTCTCCCGTTGTAACAGTTTCGATTGAATTTGCAGTAGTGTTGTTGTTGTTAGATTTGCTTTGTTTCATTTTGTGTTTTATACAAACTTGCTTAACGTGACCAACTTTACTGCATGATTTACATTTCAGGTTGTTCCTGTTTACTGTACAATCATTTGCCATATGATTGGCACGACCACATCTGAGGCACAACCCTTCTATGCCTAGGTCACTGTAATTGATTCTCGATGATGATTTTGATGTTTTATTTCTGGATACGCTTCGACTTCGATTTCTTCCCCTTTGATTGTTATGTTGATGACGCACTTGTAGTATATCACTTGTTGAACCCGTTGAATTATTTGAAATGGCCTTGCTGTCTATTTTCGCTGCTTCAAGTGTTTTTGCTTTTTCCACAATTTCAGAAAATTTTAATTCTGGCTTTTGTAACAACCGCTCTCGAATATAACCATCACGTAAACCCCTGATGAATTGCGATCTTAGGAAAATATCTGCAATTGACTTCCTGCACTCACACACAAAATCACACTCAGTCGATCTCTTTTGTAATACTGCAACAAAATCTGATATTGACTGGCTTTCATTTTGAATTTCGCACAGAAATTTATGCTGCTCAACCAAAACGTTCTTTTTGGGGCAAAAATGTTTTTCCAATTTTAAAACAATTTCATCATATTTTAGGTCGGCCACGCTTTTAGGTGCTACCAATGTTGTTAGTAATGTGTACGTTGATGAGCCCATGTACTGTAACAACAACTTTGCACACATCTCTTTATCTTGAAAAATTTTCTTTATTTGGAAATGTATTTCCAGGCGCTCCTTATACGTTTTAAACGACTCTGATTTTGGATCGAATGCGTCGAAATTTGAAACTATGTTGACACTATTAGTACCAGCATTTGATGCCTGTTGTTGCACTTGCATTGCCGTCGTCATTCTTGTAATGGCTTCCAACAATGTCTTCACTTGAGCGTCCATTTTGCCAGGTTATGTACAAAAAAAATTGTTACTCTTTTTTTTTTTTTTTCACCTCGTCGCCAATTGTTGTGTCTCTACATACAAATAAAAACACGCGTATATTTAATATTTCAAGATACAAATTAACTATTATTTATTTAAAATTCAATATGAATGCTTGTTCAACAAGTAAAACGTTAAAGAGGAATAACAAGTATATTCTGTATGCATTTAACAAAAAAGGTACATAAAAATATAACTGTTATTAAGAATTGGATAAGTACTAAAGATATGCAAACATAGAAAAGGGTTGCCTTCTAGTAATAATACATTACATCTACTTTGCACGCCAAAATTCGTCTATTTGAAAGCATATTACACCTGTCATATAAACTCACAGTGAAAAAGTGGCAATTAAGATCGGATGAGGACAAAACTATTGTTAAAGAGAGGAAAAAAACTATCCAAGAAAAATTTAGAAGTGAATTAGGGCTAATAGTGGATGTACCGAAGACTGGATTTGGAAACAGCAACGATGGTGACACCAGCAGAAGTTTTTTTCCAATCCTGAATTAGCTGCAGAAATAACTGGAATTGCATTTGAGATCTACTGAATCAAAGTTATTATAGAAGTAATTACAAGTGGTCACGAAATCCATTTGCACGAGTTTGCCAATTATTGCTTAGACACTGCAAAACTCTAAGTTACTCTTTATCCCTGGCAAAATGAATAAAAGTCAATTGAATAAAATAAATAAAAGTCACTTGAATAAAAGACCAAGTGAACGAAAAGAACAAACATACAGAAAAACTGATAGAAAAGTAACAACTACAGTGTAGTTAATTTCATGCAGCGTTACCATTTGTCAAATTTGCGAGGTTTTTGATATGCCAAAAAGTTTTAAATTTATCGGGTAAAAAATAAGTTTTTGAAAAAATATAAATACATATATAAAAGAAAAGGCTTTAAATTTAAATAAGAAATATATTTATAAATGTATGAGATATTTTTTTAAAGATCTCTTATGTTTTTTTCTTAAGTCGGTTTTATTAAGTTTTTTCAAATCACTATCAAAATTTTATCACTAATAGAATTTAAATTCTGATTAAAAAAATGGGGCGGTCACGCCTATTTTCGAGTGGGCGGGGCTCCAAAGTTTGTAATATATTTAGCTATATGTTGTAAACTAAATTTTTTTATTAGACGATATATATATCAAATGATAGGTATTTTAAAGACCTCTCCAACGATATGTAACATGACCTATTTATATCGACCACCTATTGATTAATTTTGCAAAATTATTTTTTGATCTGAAATTTTTTTAAAAAATCCGGGAAAAAAGTTTATACAAGTAATAAAATAAATTACAATATTTTCAAGCCAAGAAATTAAGCTTTAATTTGAGGTATAACATGACAATATAGGTAATATAAATCCGAAGATATATAAGAAAGATTATGACATTTCACCATAAAAAAATACAATCTGTACTATGCGAAGCCGGTATTCTGTATAACATAGATGAAAAAAATCCTATCCTGTATACAAAATTTTGAAAAAATTAGTTTTTTTAATTTTTCAGATCTTATAAAATAGTACCTACAGACACATATAATACCTTAAATTAAAGCTTAATATTTTGGCTATTAATATTAATAAACTAAAATAACACTTATATAGACATTTATTTTAATTCTTTTAGATATTAATAAAAATTCGGGTCAAAAAATAATCTGTTCGGATTTAACCCATAATCGGTCCATACTTTATAATCATGATATATATCGTTGGAAAGGAATTTTTGATACCTTTAATCTACTGTATTACAAATTATCAGACACCCAGTAGTTCCCGAGATATAAGACTATATATTTTCAACTTGAAGGGCTCGCCCCCTCGAAAATAGGCGTGACCGCCAACAATTTTATTTTGCTGCCATCTTCTCTAAAAGCCCTATTTGATGAAATTTTTGTTTTGAGCAGGCACTAAAACCGACTTGTTCCATGTATTTTTATTATATGTTGTTTGATTTTAAATGGTTTTTATATTTTTAAATAATATTAATTTCAAATATATGTTTGTGTTTTCTTTGGTACTTTTGTAGCAAAAAAATTTTTTGGAAACGAAGTTGTTTTTTTCAGATATAAGAAGCTTTTAAGAAAAATATATATTGTTAACGCCACTACCAAAAACCCTAAATTCAGATAATCTATCTGGTGGCACTTAATTTAAAACATAGAATTTTTATAATTTTCCGATTGTCAATTTTTAACGACACTAAAAAAAGTAGTTCTAAAACGGCCATATTTAGGAGCTAAATTAAATTTTATTAATCAGTGAGTTTCAGAACATAAAGTTGGCAGCAGCCAAGTAAAATATTGAATTTAAAAATGTTTATATTATTTCTTAGTGGTTTCCAAAACCAAATAGTATGTATAACATTAATATAATTTCTTGATAATTTTAGTTAGGCTCGAGTTCATTAAATTTAATTTTCATTAAACTATTTTTACTGAAGTTAGGAATTACAACTTGAAAAATTTTATTATTAAAACATTTTTGATAATTTTTCTTGACTGGGGATCGAACCTGGGTTGTTTCGAGAAATCCCACATAATCGAACTGTTAATTTTAACTAAACAAAAACAAATGTATTCAAGTTTTCGAGACGAAGTCTTGACATGAATACGAAAAAACTGAAGGAAAAAAGGAAAAAACAACTATGAATAGAAATTAATAAAAAATGATAATTACAGCAAAAACTTCGAACTACCAGAACTAACACTGGTTAAAGGATTGATGTTTGTCTGTTGGCTGGCCGGCACCGCAGTGGTGCATGTGGTAGAACGCAAAGAATTCTGATGAGAGAAAGTGGGATTTCTCGAAACATATGTAAATTCAACAACCCAGGTTCGATCCCCAGTCAAGAAAAATTATCAAAAATTTTTTAATAATAAAATTTTTCAAGTTGTAATTCCTACCTTCAGTAAAAATAATTTAATGAAAATTAAATTTAATGAATTCGAGCCTAACTAAAATTATCAAGAAGTTAAAATTAACAGTTCGATTATGAAATAATAATTATTCTATAAAAATAGCTAGGGCACAAGCCATAATGTTTAAATGTTGTACAAAAGTGTACAAAAAACATAGTAAATAAAAACAAATGTATTCAAGTTTTCGAGACGAAGTCTTGACATGAATACGAAAAAACTGAAGGAAAAAAGGAAAAAACAACTATGAATAGAAATTAATAAAAATGATAATTACAGCAAAAACTTCGAACTACCAGAACTAACACTGGTTAAAGGATTGATGTTTGTCTGTTGGCTGGCCGGCACCGCAGTGGTGCATGTGGTAGAACGTAAAGAATTCTAATGAGAGAAAGTGGGATTTCTCGAAACATATGTAAATTCAACAACCCAGGTTCGATCCCCAGTCAAGAAAAATTATCAAAAATTTTTTAATAATAAAATTTTTCAAGTTGTAATTCCTAACTTCAGTAAAAATAATTTAATGAAAATTATATTTAATGAATTCGAGCCTAACTAAAATTATCAAGAAGTTAAAATTAACAGTTCGATTATGAAATAATAATTATTCTACATTAATATAATTTGGAATTATGCAATTCCTAATTAATGATATTTATTTAGGAATTTTAATATAAATACATTTGTGGAATGAATTAAGTTTTATGAAACTCGTGTATTTTATTCAAAATCCCATTGAAAGTCACTAAAAGTTACCATAGGCTGACGTGCCTCCAACAATTTTAAAATTCTTTTTGTTCTCATCATTTTTCTGGACACAACTGCCTTAATCACTTGCCAATCTCGCAGTAAGTAAAAATGTCTTTACCACTTTGCGACAGTCAAAGGATAAATGAAGAACTTAATAATGAATGTTCATTTTGCCACGAACCCCCTGACCAAAATGTAACCTACGTCGATTGCCACAAAATATTTCACAAACATTGTATTAATGTTACTGAAGACGACATAACATTCAAATGTACTAAATGTTCTGCCGTAAGAGCAAACTCACCTACACCCAGTGCTTCAAGCAGATACTCAAATCGTTCTCATGCTTCACAATCTCGAAAAATATAATTAAAACTTCAGAGATTAGAAGAAGAACGCAAATTTAATACAAAGTATCTAAACAAAAAATATCAAATTCTTGAGGAAGCTGAGGACCTCACTAATATTTCAGAAAATATTGATCAGTCTGTTCATGAATGGTTGGATTCATCTGAACCCCATAATCGAAATACCGAACAAGATACTGTTTCGAATGTAAAAGACACTGAAGTTTCAAAAACACCCCATTTCATTTAAAATGTGTCTTGTATGCCAAATAATATTGTGTTAAATACAACTCAATCATCAGTTATTTGTAGTGGCTTCAATACGATGCCACAAAACCCTCTTAGATTTGTTCCACCGATAGTAACATCGGCTGCCATAAATTCGTCCTCAACCATGACCGCAGTGCCAAATTGTACTTCGGCCATTCCCACCTATAACCGCAGACATTTTTTAAATTTCTTTTCGTTATATATTCGTAATTATAAACGAACAACTAAACTAAGTAATTAAATTCAGTAGCCACCTAACGATAATTCCTAAAAGTGAAAAAATTTTTTTGCTGCATTTATTGTTTTTGCGTATTTTGCGTTCGTATGATATTTCTTTTTAGTTTGGAGGAAGATTCCTATAACCGCAGACAGGAAAAAATATTTCTGGACGTAAAAAAATCAACATTTTTTATAATAAGGTATATTATTGAAAATATAATTCGGTTACAAATTTTTTGTTTTTGTTTTTTATTAAAAATTGTAATGATTTTTTAGGATGACAAGGGCTAAATTTCTTACCGACCAAGACAAAATTTAAATCAAGTTCTTTCATGAGGAAGGTTATTCTAAAAGTGAAATTGCGCGAAAAATTAATCGTTCCGAACGCGTCATTCGCAATTTTCTAAAGAAAATGCAAAATTATGAAGTAAAAAACCAACGAAGGGAAACAAAAAACTTACAAAACGGCAAATAAACATGATAAAACAATAAACTAAATGCAACGCAAATTAGGAATAAACTTGAACTCCCTCAAAACACATGTCACACCTTTTGAAAGCAGATGGTAACATAAAATGGAAGAAGCTAAAATGCAAACCAATGCTAAAGCAGCACCATAAAGAAAGCCGTTTAAATTTTGCTCGCAAATATATGAATGGGTCAGATGAGTGGAAAAAGTAGTATTTTCAGATGAAAAAAATTCAATCTGGATGGTCCCGATTCATATTCCTGCTTTTGGCATGATCTGAGACATAACGAAGTTCGTATGTCTAAACGTAATTTTGGCGGAGGTAGCGTTATGGTTTGGGCGACTTTTTCTGCTGTTGGAAAAGCCAAAATTTGTTTTGTGCTCACAAAAATGTACAGCACAATTTACACTGAGCTGTTAAAAGATGCTCTCATCAGATTTATGGATGAAGAAATGGATGAAGATTGCATATTTCAGCAGGACAATGCAGCAATTCACGTTTCCAGACAATGGAAATTGTGGTTTGATCAGCGTAATATTTCCTTATTGTATTGGCCCACTTGCAGTCCGGACTTAAATCCAATGAGATAATGCACAAAATCAAACAATAACTACCGTCACCGAATTAAAGCTTAAAATTAAGTAAGCCTGGGAACAAATTGACCGTGATTTTCTAAATAAATTAATTAATGGAATTAATGCCACATCGCATTTTTGAAGTTATACAAAAAAACGGATCAGCGACCCATTAAAAAATGCAATTATGTAAAGTGCGGTTATAGGAAAACGCACTTTGTGAAGTCAATAAAGTTTTAATTTATGGAAACTTGTGTTTTCTGAATTACCTTTTAGCTTTTTGTTTACTATATTTAAAAAAAATCAATGTGCGGTTATAGGAATATGTACCAGTGTATAGTGGTTATCAACAACGAATGCAGCTAATGTAGGCTTTTCAGTGAATACTTACCCCACCAGCAGCGTATTTGCCACTTATAATACAACTAACAACACACACAATTTATTTAATTCGATGCCGCAAACATTTAGTCAACCAACAACATCAACAATAAATTTTCCACAACACGAACAGACAAACGTGGTCCCTTGCCCGCCACCACACTTTGCACCACCTCAAAGAGTACTGCAGAACCACCTCAGTTCTCGTCAATCTCTTCCCAAAGAACTGCCCGAATTTTCGGGGCATCCAGAAGATTGGCCAATATTTATTTCAACCTACGAGTGGTCCACCAACGCCTGTGCGCTTACCGATGCTGAAAATCTTATTCGCCTTCAAAAGGCCTTGACAGCGTCAAACAAATGTTGATCCATCCTTCAAATGTAAGCGGTGTACTACAAGTACTCTGTATGCTGTATGGCCAACCTGAAAAAATAATAAACTCCATAAAAAATAGGATTAATTCTTCCCCAAAAGTAGAAGAAAATAATCTTAAAGCACTCACCTCCTTATCCATTGAAGTTCGCAGTTTGATATCCACAATTACCGCCAGTAATATGCTTGATGAAATTAATAATTCATCACTTTTATTTGAAATATTGCAAAATCTACCACCCTCATATCAAATGCAGTGGGCAAAGCAAAAAATTCACCTAATGAACCAAACTAAAAAACCAAATTTGTTCGAATTTGACGATTGGTTTTTTAATATTGGTGTAACAGCTAGCAGCATAACAATTGATCAACATACGAATAAAGGGAACAAAGAAAAGACAATAAATAAAGAAACTGCAACTACAACAAACAGAAAAGGTTTTGTTCATTCCCATAGTGAGCGCAGATGCATTGTATGTAACAACAACAATAGTTGCAGCGCAGTCGCTAACTGCCCAACATACATATCTATGGATCGTAATGAAAAATGGAACAGAGTAAGAAAATACAAACTTTGTAAGTTCTGCTTGTTCAAACACAGCGGTGACTGTAGAAAAAAGAAAAGGTGCGGTATATTTTCACCATCCGTCATTACATCGATATTCTGTACCGGCTAATAAATCAAATGAAAATAAAAGTGAAAACACAAATTTAACAAATAAAGAAGTTAATAATACACATAGTGAAAAAATTAAAAATATTTTATTTAAAATTATTCCAATTAAAATATGGAAATAATAAAACAGTTAATTCTTTTGCCTTTATTGACGAAGGTTCTTCCATAAGTCTGATGGACGAGTCATTGGCAAACGAATTAGAAATTGATGGTGTACCAAGCCCTTTATGTTTGCGATGGACAGGAGGTATGGAAAGAAGTGAAGAAAACTCCGAAAAACTGAAAATATATATTTCAGGTGACAATAAAAAACTTATAGCTATTGATGTTTCTACAGTGAAATCTTTGAATTTGCCTATTCAGTCATTGAATTACAACGCATTATCGGAGCGCTATCGCCACTTACGAAAGTTACAGCGATGCCGTACCGCAGATTTTAATCGGATTAAAGCATTTTAATCTGGGAGTCTCAAGCAAAGTCCGTAAGGGATTACCAAATGGGCCTGTTGCTATTTGTACAAAACTTGGATGGTTTGTTTACGGCACTGTTGCAGAAAGTAAAACGGCAAGTACTAATTTTAATTTTCATATATGCGATTGCTCTGCTAGAGTAAATGAATTAGACGAGTTGGTTACTCATTAGATAGTGTGGGAGTTAATGTAAAGAATCCACTTGCAGCGGAAAGTGAAAGGCGAGCTTTAAATTTATTGGAAAGATTTACAAAACAGAAGCCATGTGGGAATTACCAGGTTCCCCTTTTGTGGAAGTTTGATTTAAATGAAAGCCTGATAGTTATCAGATGGCGCTAAAACGATTAATTTGTCTAGAATTGCGTCAGAATTTAGAACTTTTTAATATTTTCAAAGAAACTATTTCCAAATATTTGGCAAAAGGCTATATTCGTAAACTAGATTCTCATGAAATTAAACGTGGTGATAAGAAAATTTGGTACCTTCCAATTTTTCGCAGTTTTTAATAAAAACAAGCCAAATAAAACGAGGGTTGTTTGGGATGCGGCAGCCACATCGAATGGTATGTCTTTGAATTCTTATCTATTGAAAGGACCGATTATTTGGCCTCTTTGCCTTCAATACTTTTTCAATTTCGACAGAAATCTGTGGCTGTTTGTGGTGACATAGAGGAAATGTTCCACCAGGTGCATGTAAGGTCGGAAGATTGTGATGTCCAACGTTTTCTTTCGCGTGACTGTGTGGAAGAATTCTGATATATTTCTGATGAATGTTATGATTTTTGGAGCTACATGTGCTCCTAGCATTTGCCAATACATAAAAAATCTCAACGCGGATAAATTTAAAAATAAATTTCCGTTGGCTGCAAAGGCAATTAAGGAAAACCATTAAGTTGACGGATATAAATCCGTAGATGATTCGGAAGAGGCTATAAAACTTATAAATGATATTTCCTATGTTCATCGTAAAGCAGGCTTTAATATAAGAAATTGGATTTCTAACAGCAAGATAGTGCTAAAATCTATTTCCTCAGAAACTAGTATTGATTCTAAATGCTTAAATTTAAATAATGAAGAGCAAATTGAAAAGGTTTTAGGTATTTTTTGGAAACATCAGGAAGATGTCCTACCGTTTAAAATATCCCCTTGGTTGAGAAAGAGCGACATTTTTTCTGGGCAAAAGGTACCCACAAAAAGAGAAATGTTATGATTAGTGATGTCAATCTACGACACCCTTGGTCTAATAGGACATATTGTGATGTATATTAAAGTTATTATGCAAGATGTTTGGCGATCAAAAATAGATTGGGATGAAAAAATTTCTTCGGAACTATCAACTAAATTGGCAAAATGGGTTAATATTTTACTCGAAATAGAAGCAATAAAAATTCCTCGTTGTTATTTAAAACATTTTGAGACCTACAACAACATTGAGGTTCAATTACACACCTTCGTGGATGCAAGTAAGGACGGTTATGCAGCTGTTTGTTATTTTCGATTAAGGAGAGATGATGACGTTATCTGCTCAATTATTGGTGCAAAAACTAGAGTTGCGCCTATGAAGATTGTTGGGATAAACGAAGTATTTCGACTGATGGCAACAATGTTATTTTTAGTATTTGTTTTGACGTTTATCCTATTGTCTTTTATGTTTTTATGTTACAATGTATTTCTTGAATTGACTTTGTATTTTTTTCTTTTTTTTATAACTGTAACTGTTTAACTGTTTTTTAGTCTTAAGTGAACTCTACTAAATAAAGCACGCGATGCGCAATTGAATTAATCAAGATATATGAAAAGTGTTTCGAAAAACCCGTTTTATTCTAAAAGGTTATGGGCCCAGGGAGCCTAACGCGAAAGAACTTATTAAAAAAATTGAATTAGAACACTAGAGATACGGTCGAATTAATAGAAATTAAAATTGTTGTCGCGAATATCATGTCGGGTAAAAAAAAAAAGAAAAGCAAAATGTCTAATGCCATCATACGTATACAGCCGCTAAACGCGGACAATTATGATACTTGGAAACTGCAGATGAAGGCCATCCTTGTAAAGAATGACCTGTGGGCTTATGTCAGCGGAACTAAGCCAATACCACCTGAAGCATATCCTGAAGAACGGGTTAAATGGCAAGAACTGGACGAAAAAGCCAGTGCCGACATAATGCTGTCCGTGACGCCGTCAGAATTAGGGCTTATTTCAGAATGCAGCACATCATCTGATATGTGGAAAAAATTGGAGGCAACATTTCAATCAAAGGGGCCAGCCCGAAAAGCCACCCTTTTAAAGAGAGTAGCATTGGCACGCATGAAGGAAGGGGAAAATGTCAGGGAACATTTAAATGATTTCTTTGATGCTGTTGCTAAACTAAAAGAAATAAAAGTTGTTATTGGTGATGATTTATTGGCCATTTTGCTGCTGTATAGTTTGCCGGAGTCCTATGAAACTTTCCGTTGTGCTTTGGAAACAAGAGATGAGCTGCCAACCCCAGCAATTTTAAGGGTAAAGATAGTAGAGGAAGACCAAGCAAGAAAAGCAAAGAACGATAGAGATAAACAAGACGCCTTGTATGTTAAACCGAAAAGACAAAATAATTACAACAAAAACAACAATGATGACACAAACACACATTGCAAATCAAAGCAGGCAAGTGCGTGTAACATTGGAGAGAGAGCGATGCATAACACAATAGAGAATGCAATGGTGTCGTCGTTTGAGAGCGGTTATTGGTGCCTTGATAGTGGTAGTACGGCACACATGAGTGCAGATAAGAAGAAGATTTTAAATTTCAAACAAATAGAAAAGACGTTAAATTTAGCGAACGAGTACACAACAAAAATAACCGGTGTTGGTAACGTCAAATTATGTTTAAATGAGAAAGGTCAAGAAGAGCGTGTAAATATTGAAGAAGTTTTTTACGTTGAAGATCTAAGAGCAAACTTGCTGTCAATTTCAAAAATAACCGACAAGGGTTATGAAGTTTCTTTTTATAAGGACAAAGCCCACATAAAAGAAAATAATAAAACTTTGTACACAGCAAATCGTATTGGTAATTTGTACTATTTGCAAAATTCTACAAATTTTGCTGGAGCTGTAAATGATAAAAACAACAAAATTAGTAATATCGATATGTGGCATTAAATGAACGCGATTTAAGGAATATGGTGAAAGATAATTTAGTACACGGTATGAAAGTTGACTCCACAGAAAAGATGTCGCCTTGTGAAATATGTATAAGTGAAAAGCAAGTACGTAAATCGTTTCCAAAAAGCAATGGTCATCGCACGAAAGATGTTTTGGAGATTGTCCATAGTGACGTCTGTGGGCCAATGAGACTAGCATCACACTCGGGTACTAAATATGTCGTAACATTTACTGATGACTACTCGCGCTATGGTGAAGTTTTTGTAATCAAACAGAAATCGGATGTTTTAAATGCTTTTAAAAAGTTTAAAAATGCAGCGGAAACGTTTACTGGTAAAAGAATAAAAATGTTACAATCGGATAATGGTGGTGAATATTGTAATCGCGATTTGGATAAATATTTAGAAGAGTGTGGAATTCATAAGCGCCTACGTGCTCCACACACACCACAACAAAATGGCGTATCTGAACGCAAAAACAGAACGCTTATTGAAATGTCCCGGTGCATGTTGAAGCATGCAGGAGCTCCACCTAAGTTTTGGGCAGAAGCAGTCAATACTGCCTGTTATATCAGGAACCGATGTCCGACAAAATCATTGAATGGGGAGATTCC
The DNA here is from genome assembly GCA_950370525.1 of Bellardia bayeri. Taxonomy (NCBI): domain Eukaryota; kingdom Metazoa; phylum Arthropoda; class Insecta; order Diptera; family Calliphoridae; genus Bellardia; species Bellardia bayeri. The sequence continues at coordinate 39,583,418 of OX493265.1, read as the reverse complement.
GTATAAAATCTGGTCAGGTAAAACACCCACAGTTAAATACATAAATGTGTTTGGTTCGAAGGCGTACGTTTTAAATAAAAGTAATTCAAAAGGTAAATTTGAATCGAGATCTGAAGCCTGTGTGTTGGTAGGATATTCCAATGAGGCGAAGGCTTATCGTTTATGGTGTCCACGTAAGAGATGTATCATAATAAGCCGTGACGTCAAAATTTTAGATAAAATGTATTTTGAAAATAAATATGAGGATATTTACGATGACGAGAGTCATGATACAAATGAATTGGAAATTTCGATTGATAATATGCCACAACGCTTGGAAGTAAATGAAATAAGTGACGACGATTCTGACTTCGAAGGTTTTGAAGACTGTAACCTTGCAATTTGCGAAAGTCCTACGACATTTGCTGAAGTGATGCAAGATGGTGATAAATCGTGGGTTACAACTATCGAAGATGAATATGTAGCACAAATGCTTAACAATACCTGGGAAATTGTCGAACGTCCAAACAGCAGAAAGGTAATTGGTAATCGTTTCGTTTTTCGTACAAAGGAAGATAGTAGTAAAAAAGTTCGACTAGTAGCAAAGGGGTGCTCACAGCGTCCAGGGGAGGATTTCTGGATGGATTTAGAAATACATCAAATGGATGTAGTAACTGCTTACCTAAATGGGGAACTCGATGAAGATGTTTTTATGGAGGTTCCAGAAAGTTTAATTGAAATTCTAAAAAAGCAAATTTCTGGTGAAATGATTGGTTCTTCTAAAATGAAATCTGGAATGGTGAAAAACGTAGCAATAAAGTGGCTAGACGCATTAAAATCCTCTAAGTATCCAGTATGTAAAATAAAGAAAGCATTGTATGGTCTACGCCAGTCTGGCCTTAAATGGTATCGGAAGCTAACGAACGAATTGGAGAAACTTAATCTTAAACCGTCTAGAGAGGATCCGTGTTTATTTGTATTGAGAGAAGACGAAAATATAGTTCTCACTACTGTTTATGTTGATGATTTGTTAAGCGCTTCAAATAACAAATCCTGGTTAAAGAAAATTAAGAAATCTTTAGCTGAATCTTTTGAGATGAAGGATCTTGGTCCCGTTAATCTATGTTTGGGAATCGAATTTCAGCAGAAAATTGAACATCATCAAATATTTTTAAATCAATGTGAGTATATTAAAACTATTTTGGAGAGATTTAATATGAGTGACTGTAAGCCGGTTCAAGCTCCAATGGCAATTAATTGTAAACTTGAAAAACCTAAAGATTCAGATGAAGAAGTGATGAAAAAATATCCGTATCAGAATCTTATTGGTGCTCTTATGTATTTGGCTGTAAATACTCGTCCGGATATAGCCTATTCAGTAAATTTTCTGAGTCAGTTTAATACAAATTATATCGACGAGCATTGGCAAGCAGCTAAACGTATTTTAAGATATTTGAAAGGCACCCTGGATTATGGCTTAATGTATAAAAAAGATAACGTACAACTATATGGTGTGGTTGATGCAGATTGGGGTGCAAATATGACAGATAGACGATCTTATTCTGGCTACGCTTATATATTGGCCGGTGCAGCTATTAGTTGGGAAGCACGTAAACAAAGAACCGTTTCCCTATCCAGTACTGAATCCGAATATTTGGCAATATCGGAAGCTACCAAGGAGGCACTATACCTAAAAGAAATGTTAAACGAAATCGGTTTAGAATGTAAAACTGTTCAACTCTATAACGACAGTCAAAGTGCTCAGAAGCTGGCGACAAATTTTGGTTTTCACTCACGTACAAAACATATTGACGTGAGACATCATTTTATAAAACAAAAGCAAGAAGATGGTGATATTAATCTAGAGTATATGCCAACCGAAGATATGCCAGCAGATGTCCTGACGAAGGGTTTGTGCGCAGACAAACATGCTAAGTGTATTGCAGCCTTGGGTATGTCCAGAATAGGTGGTAACTGAAATCATCATTCTCTCTACTTCGAGGGGAGGTGTTGGGATAAACGAAGTATTTCGACTGATGGCAACAATGTTATTTTTAGTATTTGTTTTGACGTTTATCCTATTGTCTTTTATGTTTTTATGTTACAATGTATTTCTTGAATTGACTTTGTATTTTTTTCTTTTTTTTTATAACTGTAACTGTTTAACTGTTTTTTAGTCTTAAGTGAACTCTACTAAATAAAGCACGCGATGCGCAATTGAATTAATCAAGATATATGAAAAGTGTTTCGAAAAACCCGTTTTATTCTAAAAAAGATAACATCAGTTCCACGCCTCGAATTAATGGCCGCCCTAATAGGGTCTCGTTTTGCCAAATATATATCAGAAAATCATAACATAACAATTAATAAACAATATTTTTGGACCGACTCTAAAACGGCGTTAAGGTTAAATTCCGATCACCGTAAGTATAGTCAATTTGTTGCCTTTCAAACAACATATTAGAACTGTCATCAATTGAAGACTGGAGATGGATTTCAAGCAAGCAAAATGTTGCTGATGATGCTACTAAGTGGTTAAAAGTTCCAAAATCTTCGAATTCTTCTAGATGGTTTGAAAGCCCTGAAGTTTTACGTCTTCCAGAATATGAATGGCCACAATCAGTTCTGATATCGGAGTCTACCGGAGAAGAGCGTGCACACCATGCATTTAAAATAACGAAGTGTGAACCGATCTTCGACGTGTGCAGATTTTCAAAGTGGAATAGACTAGTTCGTGCTGCAAGCTATGCCCTTCGTTTCATACACAATTGTCGTTTAATTAAAAAACAGAAAGGTGATTTAAGCCAAGACGAACTACAAGCCGCTGAAACTATTTTATATAAGCAGGCTCAGTTTGAAATGTCTCTATTAAATTCGAAACTGGTCATACATAAATCCAGCAATATTTATAACAAAAACCCATATTTGGAGCACGGTATATTACGAGTTCACGGCAGAATCGACAAAGCGGATATTCCACTGGAACAAAAACGTCCAATAATTCTACCAAGAAAAAGCCAAATTATATTATATATAATATTTTATTACACTATCACAACAATTATTACCATACGAATAATGAGACTGTGATCAACGAAGTGAGACAAAAATTTAATATTTCAAATCTGTAGTTCGTTTCTGCCAAATGTGCAAAATTAAGAAGGCAGTACCTCATAACCCTCAAATGGCCGAATTACCGCGTGCTCGTGTAGCTTCATACGATGCGCCATTTACGTATACTGGAATCGATTTTTTGGTCCAATTATGGTCGTAGTTAATAGGCATAAAGGAAAACGCTACGGATGTTTGTTTACTTGCCTGACTATTAGGGCAATCCACATTGAGGTGGCACATTCTTTAACAACCATTTCCTGTATCTTATCCATTCGTAACTTTATGGTACGTCGCGGGATTCCACATGAATTTTACAGCGACAACGGCACAAATTTGTTGGCGCTGAACGTGAACTTCGTGAAGCTTTGTCTGGTGTTGACAAAGATGAGTTGGTTAAATCGTTTACTACCCCACAACAAAATGGAATTTTAATCCTCCTGCATCACCCAATATGGGTGGGGCTTGGGAACGTCTTGTACGCTCAGTAAAAACAATATTGTATCAAACAATGCCTTCAAGGTCACCAAGCAATGAGCTGTTGCAAAGTATGCTGCTCGAAATTGAGAATATTGTAAATTCAAGGCCCCTAGCCTATGTTCCTGTGGATGGTGAATCTGATGAAGCATTAACACCAAATCACTTTTTAGTGGGTTCTTCTTCAGCACTGAAGCCTTTGTCAATTTGTGATTATAGTGGCATATTAGTAAAACAAAGTTGGCTTACGTCACAACAGTATGCCAATATTTTTTGGAAAAAGTGGCTGAATGAATATTTGCCATCTTTAACTTGTAGATCAAAATGGCATGACAAATCAAAACCTTTATGTCAGGGGGATTTAGTGGTTATTGTGGATCCATTCCTTCCTCGAAATGTGTGGTAAAGTTTTAGAAGTTAGGTTGGCAAGTGACGGTCAAGTACGTAGTGCAAAGGTGCTTACTCAGCAAGATGTACTTGACAGACCTACGGCTAAGCTGGCTATTTTGGAAGTTGCTCACCAACAGGAGTCTGAAAGCGAAGAAGCTTCTTGCCATACTGCGGGGAGAATGTTAACGCCACTACCAAAAACCCTAAATTCAGATAATTTATCTGGTGGCACTTAATTTAAAACATAGAATTTTTATAATTTTCCGATTGTCAATTTTTAACGAAACTAAAAAGAAGTAGTTCTAAAACGGCCATATTTAGGAGCTAAATTAAACTGCCATTTTATTAATCAGTAAGTTCCAGAACATAAAGTTGGCAGGAGCCAAGTAAAATATTGAATTTAAAAATTTTTATATTATTTCTTAGTGGTTTCCAAAACCAAAAAGTATATACATATAACATTAATATAATTTGTAATTATGCAATGCCTAATTAATGATATTTATTTAGGAATTCTAATATAAATACATTTGGTGAATAAATTAAGTTTTATGAAAATCGTGTATTTTATTCAAAATCCCATTGGAAGTCACTAAAAGTTACCATAGGCTGACGTGCCTCCAACATATATGGTAAAGCTGGTTCAATACTATATAAAAAGTTGTTCACTGAACAACTGAACTAAATGAACTGAACGACTGACCAAAAAGAACGACTAATTGAACTAAATGAACTGAACGATAAGAACGAACGACATCACATCGTTCATATATGTAAGTGAATAGTTCAATTGAACTAGGTCGTTCATGAACGACACAACTCTAATTACTAGCATAAGACCAACTCCAAAAAAAAAATTCATTACCCTTTACGAAAGAAGCAATTTCTTTTATGCTTCCTGTGTAAGACTAGAATATCAGGCCATAAAAACGCTGATCGTTTTTTAAATATTTCGTCACAAAAAACTGCACTATCAACCCATTGTGCCAGTACTAATCACTCACCAAACTTTGATGATGTACGAATATTACAACAAGAACAAAATTACAAACGACGCTATATGTTGGAGATGCTGAACATTATCAATACACCAACAACTATGAATTTTAAGAGCGATGTGGAGAGTGGCTGTGCAAAACAATATAGATATGTAGTTAATAAGATCAAACAATACCCAAATTCAGTACAATCATGACGATGGTAGCGAAAACTACATAGCAAATAAGAATTTTTGTGTGATTTTTTATAAAATTTAGTAAGTTCTTGTTGATATTGTTATTACTGTTTTTTAACTGTTTTTTAAAATTTTTGTGAGCTTTGTATTGTTATTGATATTTTTTACTTACTTTTTTGGTGTTTTTCGTTTTTCTTATTTATAATTTGTGAAACATTAGACTACCCCTGATGAAGATATTCAAAGAATATCGAAATATTGGAAATATTTAAATAAATAAATTATAAAAAACATTTAAAACTTATGACCTCGAGCTTGATTATTTATAAATTTGGGATCCTACAAAGAAAAGGTCGAATATTTCAAACTTTTATTACAAATTATAAAATGTTTAAAAATTGCACACAAATATTTACAAATGTAAAAAAGTTAATGAGCATTATTAAACAACAAATAATAAGAACATAAAACGAAAATTTTGATACATATGTATGCGAGTATAATTGTTGTAAAAAAATTAACAAAAAGGCGTACAGAAAATGTTCACCCAATCTCCAACCCAATTACATTTTTTTTTTTTTTTTGGTTTTTAATGCTAGGTGACAACAATAACCCAAAAGAGTCATTTACTTGTATGCGTTTTTATTTCATTCAGACAATACTCAGCTTGTTCAATAGCAGCGTAATTTTTTTGAGCTTTTCCACTTTTCCAAGCTTGGGAACAGGAAGTTTTTGCCTCGTTGAGTAAGCCTTCTCGCAGATAAATTAATCCCAAATTAGCAAGTAAAATTCCTTCTTGAGTTGTATCCTTTATATTTTTAACTAAATCTAAAGCTTTCAAAATATAACTTTTAGCTTCATTAAAGTTTCCCATCTAATAAAAAAAATAATTTAAGTATTAAATTTAAAATTTTTGTAGTACATACTTACATTTGTGCATACAACACTTAAATTATTTAAGATTGTGACTGCTTCATCGTTACAAGCTCCATGAATTTTTATAAAACAATCATATGCATCTTCAAAACATTCTTTAGCTTGTGTGAACTTGTTCTCTTTCATTAGCAATTGTCCAAACCTTTAAATATACAAATAATTGATTTTTTATTGAAATCACTTTTAAATATTAAAATTCCTAATTGAAACTACAATATTCGTCCTTTTAAGAAAATACTTTATTAAATTCTATTTTCGTGTTAACGAAACATCGGTTTTAATACCCTGCTCCACCAAAAGTGGTGAATGCGGTTATCATTCCGTGGAATATTCTTCAAGGGTACGCTAATATTTGTCATCTAATTAAATATTTTTTCGCAACATTCTATAATCAACAAGTTAGTGTTTAATATTCGTCTGTGCCGAATCTTTAATACCCTCCACCTAAACGTAATAAGAAATACAAAAAGTACACTGGTTATAGGACTAGAATATCCTTATTCCGAGTTTTTTATTCAGTCTTAATGTAAATTTTATTATTATTATACCCTTCACCTTCATGAAAAGGGTATGTAAAGTCTTTGTATTTTTATTATAGATTGAATCAATTATTTTTATTTTTACATTTAACAAAATAAAAATAAATTTCAAAGGCAATATGATTATAAAATTACAAGTAAACAAAAACAAAGTAATTTTAATAATACAACATCTTCCTTTCAAAAAATAGAAAATAATACTTATGTTAAGATTAATAAATAAAAAAGAAAATAATTATAAAATAAAATTATTACACAGGAATAATTATTATTTCATAATTGAACTGTTAATTTTACTTTCTTGATAATTTTAGTCAGGCTTGAGTTCATTAAATTTAATTTTCATTAAATTATTTTTTACTGAAGTTAGGAATTACAACTTGAAAAATTTTATTATTAAAAAATTTTTGATAATTTTTCTTGACTGGGATTCGAACCTGGGTTGTTGAATTTACATATGTTTCCAGAAATCCCACTTTCTCTCATCAGAATTATTTGCGTTCTAACCACATACACCACTGCGGTGCCGGCCAGTCAACAGACAAACATCAATCCTTTAACCAGTATTAGTTCTGGTAGTTCGAAGTTTTTGCTGTAATTATCATTTTTTATTAATTTCTATTTATAGTTGTTTTTTCTTTTTCAGTTTTTTCGTATTCATGTCAAGACTTCGTCTCGAAAACTTGAATACATTTGTTTTTGTTTATTATGTTTTTGTCCACTTTTGTACAACATGTAAACATTATGGCTTGTGCCCTAGCTATTTTTATAAAATAATTATTATTTCATAATTGAACTGTTAATTTTATTTTCTTGATAATTTTAGTCAGTGATATGTTCTGTTTAATAATATTTATCAATTCATTTATTTATTGAACATAAAATATATGGTAATTATAATGTATCTGCTTGAAGAGCTAAACTAAGAATAATCGTGATATGATCTACAGAATATCTGGTGATGCCAGATTGTCTAATCAAAATACATACACTGAGAACATCATATACAATATGACATCCCCTTTGTTTTACTAAAAAGGTTCGTAATCCTCAAAACGTCTGGGAGCCTTTATCTGCCTCTTTGGCCTTGATGTTGTACTGTTGTCGCGATGTTGCACTGAATTATCGTTTTGCTGGTTACTTAATGCGGTTGCCTGATAAGTACATTCATCTTCGGCATCGGTTGTAGATTGTTTATTTGGTATTTGCCTAGTTGGATTTTGCTGTGATATTGATTGTTGTGTTGTCGATGTCGCTTGTGATTCGTCTAAATTTGTTCGTTCATCTCCGCTGCTTATGTTTGTTGCTGTAGTATTCGGCTTCCTTACGTGAATAGTGTTACGTTGGTATAGTTTTTGGTTTGAACTTACTATACATGTTCGATTCGATAATTTTTGTCTCACTTCGCCTTTAGTCCACACATCTTCGGGGTTTCGTTTCATGTATACTTCATCCCCAACATTCAGATTGTTTTCCTTTCTTGTCCCTTTATCGAAATACTATTTGTTGTTTATACGTTGTTGCTCGATCCGTTCTGGCACTTCTGTTTCTACTTGTTGACCCGTGTTCGTATTTGGTATACCACAGTTTAACCATCTGCAAAATAGCCTTTTGGCTGGACTTGACCCAATCTTGTTTGGCGTATTTCTCCAGATCAAAAGAGATTTGTATAAATCAGTATTCGATTCCACCGCCTTTTTTATGAGCTGCTTTGCTATTTTTACCGCTGATTCAGCTTTTCCATTCGCCTGTTGATGATACGGACTCGAGGTTTCGTGTTTAAACTCCCATTCTAATGCAAATTTAACGAAATCAGCGTTTACAAAATTTGTTCCGTTGTCAGTGATGACCTTTAGGGGAATGCCGTATCTGCCGAAATTTTTTCGGCATATGTTTATTGTTGTTTTGGCTGAAAGGCTATTTAGTTCATCGATCTCGAAGAAATCTGAATAATGGTCAACTGTTATTAGAAAATGAATCTTCTTTTCCTTTACGTTTACCTCACATACGTCCATTGATACGATTTCGAATGGTGATCTTGGAATTTCCGAAATTATTAACGGCTCCTTTTGTTGGTTTCTAGCATATTTGTTACATATATCGCAGTTCTGTATTTTAAGTTTTATGCTGTCTGAGATTCCTCGCCAATATACTGTTTCTCTAGCTAACTTTAATGTCGACTCTATTCCCAAGTGGGGCTGATGTAAGCGATCAAGTATTTCCTTCCTCATTTGTTGTGGAACCAGTATTCTATTGCCTTTAAAAATCATTTTGTTATTAGTCACCAATTCATCACGGATACTCCAGTAGTCTCTTATTGCTTCATCTGTTTCCGATTTGTTTTCTGGCCACCCACCATTTATTGTTTCTATCAATATATTCATAACACTGTCTTGAGCTGTAGCCTGTTGAATTTTGATGATCATCTTGTTGCTGATCCTTTTGTTCTCGATATCACTGCAGCGATCTAGTTCTTCCATATCTTTTTCTATTTTATAGATTTCGAACGATTTTTTCTGACGATTTTCATCAATTGGTGCTCTTGATAAAGTGTCTGCGATGTACATTTCGGTTCCCTTTTTGTATTTTATGCTGAAATTGTATCTCTGAAGTGATAGGATCATGGATTGTAGCCTCTTAGGTGTATTCAATAATGGTTTTTTGAAAATACTGATCAGTGGCGAGTGATCTGTTTCAATTAGTACATCTTTTTTTCCGCAAATATATTGATCGAATCTTTTGCAAGCAAAAAGAATAGCTAACATCTCCTTCTCGATTTGTGCATAATTTCTTTGTGTTGGTGTTAGTGTTTTTGAAGCATAAACCACAGGATGTCCCTCTTGCATAAGTGTACAGCCCACTGCGAATGACGATGCATCTGTTTGAATCGTTACTTGTTTCTTCATATCAAAATATTTTAGAACTGGAGTATTTGTGATGATTTGCTTTATTTTTCTGAATGCTGTTTCCTGTTCGTCGTTCCATGAGAATTCACTTTTTACGTGTGTTACTTTTCTAAGGGGTTCAGTTATCTTCGACATGTTTGGAATGAACTTACTCAAATAGGTCGCCATACCCAGAAAACGTAACGTATCATTCTTGTTTGATGGTCTTGGAATGTTACTGATCGCGTTAATTTTCTCGTGATCTGGTTTTAACCTTCCTCTGTTAAAATATGACCGAAAAATTTTATACTTCTTTGGCAAATTCTGATTTTTTCACGATTTATTTCAAGTTCTCCTTTTTCAGTCGCTCTAGTAGCTGTTGTAAGTTTCTGTTGTGATCTCGTGTTGCCTCTTCGATATTTTCTCCTTTTCCTACCACCAAAATATCATCAGCTATGCATGTTACACCTTTTAAGCCATAAACAACCTGATTTTGCTTCATTTGGAAGATTTCCATTGCTGGTTTTACCCCAAATGGTAGTCTCTTAAACCGATACTTTCCAAATGGAGTCCAAAAAGTGGTCAATTTGCTGCTCGGTTCGTCCAACTCCAACTGCCAAAACCCGTTCTTTGCATCGAGTATACTGAACACCTTTGCACCTGCTAGTTCTGTAAGTATTTCCTCGACTGTTGGTAATTGGTATTTAACATCCCTAAGAGCTTCGTTTAATTCTCAAGGGTCGATACAAATTCGTAGCTTGTTGTTGTTTTTTTTTACTATGACGATGTTGCTAGTCTATGGAGTATGTTCTAGTTCTTTTTCTATTACGTTAGCTTTTTCCATCACATCTAGTGTTGTTCTTAGTTGCTCACGTAACGCCACTGGAATTCTTCGTGGTGGTTCGGTTTTCGGTGTTGCAGTTTCATCAATTTCTAGTCTAATTTCTCCCGTTAACTTACCCAAACCTCCGAATACATCTCTATATTTGTTAATTATGTTATATGCCTCTTGTTCTGTTGTATTTTGTGTGACAGCTTTGCAAATTTCTATTAATTTTAACTGTTGACATGCCTCTGCTGACAATAGTGGACAGTGATCCCTTTTGATGACAGAAAAAAATAATTTTCTCTTGTTCTTCTTACTTTGTACTGTTAACTGCGTTGTTCCAAGAGTTGGTATTTCAGTTCCCTCGATTGTCTTTAATTTTGTGAATGTTTTCTTAATATGTGGATTGGGATCTATGTATTTCAAGTTATTGTATCCAATTAAATTACATGTAGCTCCCGTATCTAACTGCGCCTTGACGTTTACGGATTGACATTTTGCTTTGTATATACACAAATTGCTAAATATACCCTTTGTGTAGCCTTCCTCAACCACATTTAGTACATATTGATCATCGCCATCTAGATCCTCATGATTCACCGTTGTTGAAATCTCCTTTACTGTTCTATCGTAATTGTTACGTTTATTGTTGTCGCTTGAATTGTCTGTCATACATACCCTTGAATAATGACCCTTTTTGTTGCATTTTCTACAATATCCTCTTCTGGCAGGACAATTTTGCAAATTATCGTGATAATCATTACCACAAAATTTACATTTATATGATGTTCTGCTGTTTTTCAATTGCTGTTGTTGTTTGATATTGCTTCTCTGAATTTTGTTTACTTCCATGGTGTTGTTATCTAGGCCTTTTAGTTGTTTCTCTGAAATTTCCTTAGATCTGCACGTTTCTACTGTCTTATCCAAAGTTATATCCTTATCCAGCCACAATCTTTCACGTAGGTTATAATCTTTTATTGAACAAATAATTTTATCCAACAACAAGTCATCCTGTAAATCGCCATACTGTGCATTTTTTATCATGCTTCGCAATCGATTGAAGTACTCATCATATGATTCGTCATCTTCTTGTTTGGCCATGTTAAATATTGCTCTGACATACCTTTTGTTTACAGATGGTGTTAAATTTTTTTCTATGGCGGTCAATAAAGCGGCAGCTGTCCTCTTTTTTTCATCATTAATAGGCATGTTTCCATATCTTCTGAAGGCATCACTACCGATTGAAGTAAGTAAAATGGCTTTTTTTGTTTCTTCATTTTGAGCTGCAAGACCTGTTGCCTGTAAATACAGCTCCCATTGACTTCTAAAGTGTTTAACATTTTCTGAAATATCACCTGACTTTATATCTAACGGTCCTGGCAAAGGAATTTGTGGTAACGTTGTTTGTGTGATTTGCCCTTTCTGTTGTATCAATATTTTAAGTTGTGCGATTTCTTCTTTCAATTGTTGTACTTCCGCCATTGTTCGTCTATAGAACATTCGCGGTACACATACACACACTTTGGTCTATCTTGTGCCAATTTTCTTTTTTTTTTCAATGTCGATTCCTCTGTTGTTTTCCTCCTATTTACCTTAAGCAACACCTGACACCATGATATGTTCTGTTTAATAATATTTATCAATTCATTTATTTATTGAACATAAAATATATGGTAATTATAATGTATCTGCTTGAAGAGCTAAATTAAGAATAATCGTAATATGATCTACAGAATATCTGGTGATGCCAGATTGTCTAATCAAAATACATACACTGAGAACATCATATACAATATGACAGTCAGGTTCATTAAATTTAATTTTCATTAAATTATATTTTACTGAAGTTAGGAATTACAACTTAAAAAATTTTATTATTAAAAATTTTTTGATAATTTTTCTTGACTGGTATTCGAACCTGGATTGTTGAATTTACATATGTTTCGAGAAATCCCACTTTCTCTCATCAGAATTCTTTGCGTTCTAAACACATACACCACTGCTAACTCCAGTAAAAAATAATTTAATGGAAATTAAATTTAATGAACTCAAGCCTGACTAAAATTATCAAGAAATTATTACACAGGTTTATAAAAATTAGTTGGTTTTTTAGTACGACTACTTCTGCGTAAATTGAGAGTATTATCACTTGTGTTAGTTCTACTCGAGTTTACAACTTCATTATTTACATATCTTATTTGAATATGAACATAGTTTCTTCGATAAGTTTTTCCATCAATTATGCTTTTCGCTGTATAAGATCTAGGTGTATTATGGTAACTATAATTGCAGGTACCCACTTCTTAGACATATCAATTTTAAAATATACATTTTCATCAATCTTAAATTTCTTTCTTTCATTTGTATTTCGATTGTAATACTTCACAAAATTATTCTGCTTTCTATTCATTTCCTCCCTAATCATTTTATTATCAATACATTTTGAATTCATTTGCAATAATTTTTCCGTAATTGGAATTTTAGTTCTTAACCGTCTATGAAGTAATAATTGTGCAGGTGAATAACTTAGATCTTTTAAGGGTGTATTTCGATATTCTAATAACGCATTATAAATATCTTCTTTTGTACCACATTTTTTTTTAAATATTTTTAGCTATTCCTACAGTTTGTTCTGCCATTCCGTTACTTCTAGGATAATTTGGGCTTGTAATTATTTTAAAATTCCACCTGTTAGAATACTCTAAACACTCATATGAAGCAAAAGGCATATTATCTGCAACAATAACTTTTGGTATTCCATATCTTGAAAATATCTCTATCCAAGCACCAATAATATCAGATGAAGTTTTCGATTTTAAATAAATTAGCTCAAACCACTTACTGTAGTAATCAACAACAACTAAATAATTCTTCCCGGAATATTCCAAAATATCACACCAAATTTTAACAAAAGGTAAATTTGGAATATCATGAGGAGTGATTGGTTCTCTTGCATTAGATGGGCCTATTTCTTGACATTTCCCACATCTAAGAATATAATTTTCAATATCCTGATTCATATTCATCCAGTAAAATAACTCAGCTGCTCTCTTCCTACTCTTTGAAATACCCATATGACTTTCATGCAATTTATCCAAAATTTCTCTTTGCAAACTATTTGGTATTATAATACGATCATTATATAATATTAATTTGTTTTCTATTGTTATAATCTGGTATTTTACTCTTTTCTGGCCACCCTTCAAAATAATATTTTCTTATCAATTTTAGTTTTTCATCTTTTTCACTTTCATTTCCTATCTTTTCAATAGTTTTATCAGCTACATTAACAGTATGTATCATTTCTGTTACACCTTCCTCATGTTCCTCATCACCAGTGTCAATATAATTTCTTGAAAAATAATCTGCAGCTACTATACTTTTACCAGGTTTATATACAACTTCTACATTGTATGAGAATGTTTTTAATCTTAACCTCTGTAGTCTAGAAGATCCTATTTTATTAATATCCTTTTTAAAAATACTTTCTAAAGGTTTATGGTCAGAAACAATAATAACTTTTTTTTCATATATAAACTGATGAAATTTTTTACAGGCAAATACTATTGCCAAAAATTCCTTTTCAATTTGAGCATACTATTTCTCTGCATTAGATAAGGATCTTGAAGCAAAAGATATTATTTTTTCATTTTGGAATAAACAGCACCCTATTCCGTCTTTGGAAGCATCAGTTTGTATAAGTACATTCTCTTTTTGATTAAAAGATGTTAAAATAACATAATTTGATACCATATTTTTAATTCTTTTAAAACATTCTTCATGACTAGGTAATATCAGATAGTCGTTACTTTTTTTTAATAATTCTCTCAATGGAGATGTGGCGTCAGCTAAATTAGGTATAAATTTTCTTAAATAATTTACAAGACCTAAAAACGATTGAAGACGATTTGGAAAATTCAATGCTAATATCGATTCTATTCGTTTTTCATCTGGTTTTATACCTTTATTTGAAAGTATATGTCCTAAAAAATTTACTTCTTGCACTCGAAATTGTATTTTCTTTTTATTTAATGTTATATTTTTCTCTCTAGCTTTATCTAAAAATATTTTAACATTTTTATCATGTTCTTCAATAGTCTTTCCACTTTCCACTTATAAGATGATATCTATATAAATATTTACACCTGGTAGATTTCCAAAAGTATCAAAATTATATCTTTGAAATACTTCAGATGCCGTTACTAATCCAAAACGTAATCTTTTGAATTTATAACATCCAAATGGTGTACTAAATGAAACCAAATCACTTGCTTTTTTTGTTAAAGAGGTACATGCCAAAATTCATCTTTTAAATCAAAATCTGAAAAGTATGCATATTCCACTAAATTGGCACAAATTTCTTCAAAAGTTGGTATTAAGTAATGGTTTGAAATTATATATTTATTAAGTTCCCTTGGGTCCAAACATAAACGTAGGCTTCCATCATTTTTTTCTCGAATAACTAAATTACTAACCCATGCCTGTGATTTATCTGTTTTTTTCTATTATTTCCATTATAATTCATTTAATTTCTCCTGTAATTTATTTTTAATTTTCATTGGCACTCTTCTAGGTGGATGAGCAATGGGAACAGCATTTATATCAATTTCAATATTGTAATCTTTTTCAAATTTTCCAATACCTTCAAAAATATCCTTATATTTCACACATAAATTTTCTAAACAATCTGTATAATTTTCCAAATTACAAACTCTTTTTATTAAATTTAATTTTACACATGTATCTCTACCATTGTTGCCAATTTGACGTTTTTCCCGTCAAATCTGACGTTTTTGCAATGCCAATTGCGGGGAAAAATGCTTTTTAGCGGTTAAAGTGAAATCTGGAGTTTTTTACAGCGCTTTAGCGTTTTTTACCGTTTTTTTCCAAGGTTGAATTATATGGTATAACTTAACTAGTAACTCAACCTAGTTAAAACCAAACTACGAAACAGGCTAATACCAGTACAGTCAATGACACAGAGTATAACAGAGGTGACAGAAGAGCAAAGATAGTGTAGTTTTTTTCTTGTCTCTTTCTTTGGAACCTGCCTTTTTGTTTTCTTTATGTTACTATTTTTCTGACGCAATAAAATTAATTTTTGGCACAGAGTATTTTTGTATTGTTTGATACAACCATAAAAAAATGCATTTATATCATCTAACGAATGCAAAAACTCCACAATGCATACCAAGAAAGTATAACAATTATTAAAATACAATTTAGTTAGTTATTAAAATCACAAACATATAAACAAACTTTCAATTCAAATATTCTAACTCAAATTGTTTTGTTTATTTTGTTTTGTCCACAAAATTCTTGTTGTATACAGTGCTTTGCTTTTTCACAATACAAATTTACTACCAGAAAATATTTTCTTTCTCTTTTTAATATACCTGCCTTTTTAGCTGATTGTAGCTATTTTGAAACGCCAAAATTGACGCCTCTGTGTTCTCTGTGGTCAATGATGTGCTTCGAGTAAGGTAAATTTACTTTTAACGCAAACATTTAAATTTATATACATTTTTTATTAAAATATTTTAAGAATTTTCAAAATGCTAAATAAATTAAAAAACAGTAATAAATGTGCTTCAAAAGGAGCAGCTTTTATGTATGAATTCATACCTCAAATCGCTTCAAACCTGCTGATGGGATGCATGATTTTTGTATGAGGTGTTCCCGGTTTGGAAACTATTTTCTGCTGACAATAAGCGCTTCTTTTAACCTAATCAAACATGCAAATAAAGCACTTTCCTAAAGTGTTTTTTAATTCTATCTGAATGTTTTTGCTTAGGAAAAATTCATAGTAACTGAGCAGCGCGATATTCGTTTTGTAATTGACTTTCGTTGTCGAAAAAGCATACAAAAATCCCCAGGCAACTATTTTTGAAAATACTTCAATTCTGTCTTAACGACAATAACTATTTTATTTATGATGATAAATTTTATAAACAAACATACGGAATGCCCATGGGAAACCCTTTGTCGCCAACGATTGCTGATATGGTCTTAGACACACTTTTAGAGGAAACCACCGAAGAATTAGAAAAGAACAATATAAAAATAAAATTATTAACGAAGTATGTAGACGACCTCTTTGCCATCATAAAGAAAAACGACGAAGATAAAATATTGAAATTATTCAACGGTTACCATAACAAACTTAAATTTACAATTGAAAAAGAAATAAACAAATCAATTCCGTACCTTGACATGAAGATCATACGGGAAAACAACAGAATAATAACTGATTGGTATATGAAATCTATAGCATCTGGTCGCATCATAAATTTCCATTCCACACAACCATTGAAACTAATACTGCGAAAAACTTCATTAATAAAGTTCTACAATTAAGTGATGAAAAGTTGAAATCCAAAAACATAAAAACAATCAGAGAAATACTACTAAACAATAACTATCCACAAAATATAATCAACGAATTAATACATAGGATAATAAATCCCACATCAGGGGAAAATAACACAAATATAAATAATACATCTGGTAGCACCAAATTCTTTAGTGTACCATATATACCAAAACTCACGGAAAACAAAAAGCTTAGGGAAATAATGAGAGAAGAAGGAATAGGTTTGGCACACAGGGCAAACAAGACAATAAATTCATTATTTACGCAGACAAAAACAAAAATCAAAAAAGAAGACCAGAGCAATGTAGTTTATGAAATTAAATGTGCAGGAAAATTAAACGAGAACTGTGATAAGATTTACATTGGAACAACAAAAAGAAATTTGGGAGTTAGAATGTCAGAACACGAAACAGACATTAAAAAGCACCGACTTTCTACTGCACTTGCCCAACACTGTTTTGAAAATAACCACACAGCTGATCTCGAGAATATAAGAATATTACATAAGGAACGAAAACATAACAAAAGATTTACATTGGAAAGTTTAAGTATACAACAAAAAACAAACATCGCAATAAACAACAAGACAGACAAGGACAACGCTAATGCAAATTAAAATATTGCACTTGTTTAAATTTTAGTTTAAAGACAACTGTGATACCTAGCATTAAGAGACAATCTACTGTGATATTTCTAATTAATTATTTTTGCATTTATTTCAAATTATATGTTATATGTCGTATTATTTGTGTCGTGAAAAACATCTTTTAATTAAAACTAAATGTAAAACTGAATAAGAAAAGATATGTAAGTCTGATTGTTGAAATAATATTATGTACCTTATTGTTGTTATTAAAATATTGTTATTTTGTTAATGTTGCCAGATTTATTAAAAATTCATCCCCTGAAGATGTTGGCAAAATACCAACGAAACGTCGGATAGAAAATGCATAAATAAATCAAGTCTTTTAGTTACATTTAGGAGGAAAATTGACCTTAAAAGCCTGTTAGAAATAATTTCTATAAAAACCAAGATAACAGAACAAGCAAATTTATTACATTGGTGTATGCCTTGTTTTACTGATGCTTTTCTTGATTCACCAATTGAACTCTGTGAGCTCTCTTCAGTGCTACGTTCATTAAAACATAACAAAGCTCCAGGTTCTGATGGTATCAGTTATGAATTTTATAGATATTCTCCTGTTTGTTTCGTAAACGAAATTCTTTGTCTGCTTAACCAAATTTTTTTAAAGGAAACCGTACCAAGCAGCTTTAAAAAGACAATTCTGATTCCGCTTTTGAAGAAAGGAGATCCAAATAATCCAGCAAATTATCGAGGATTATCGTTAATTGACACATTATGTAAAATTTTTAATAATATTCTCTTAAACCGTATAACTAATTGGGTTGATGTTAACAACATAGAGCAATTCCATATGAAAACGATCAAAATTGGCAAATTTTTGGACGACCCCTCTCCGATTTTAAAATAAATAGTCTCAATCGATTGCCCAGCAAAAAATAATGTACCTACATATTTTTTTTTTTTTTTTATAGTGACTGGTTTAGTGGTGGTGTACACCACTGTCATGTGACAAAATTGAAGAATTCTTCATAAGGGACCTCATTGAAAGTTGTTTTACAAAAAAACTACTAAAGCGATCGCAACGAGTGATAGCTCGTTGGGAAGGTATTGAATCAGGCTTTAATTGAAAAATAAAATTTTCCTAATTTTTCTTAGAAATTTACCTTTAAATTTTCCCATGAAAATTAAATTTTCCGATTTTTCACAGAAGCTCCTAAATTTTCCGGCTAATTTTTTTTTTTGGATTCCTCATAATTTTTGCTTTAAGAATCAGCAATAAAAAAATGGGCCCCGACTCCTTGTTTGGACAGGAGAAGAGCATTTAAGAGACCACCTTGTTAAAAATACATTTTAAAAATTATTTTACAGTTAAAAATACATTTATGAAGAAAAAATCAATTTTTTTTTAAGAGCCCCAAGTTGAGTGTGTAGTGAATATGGTCTGCCTGCCACCAACTGATAGTAAGGCAGACATTCCGATGGTCAATATGTCTTTGAGTCCTTTGAATGAGGCTATTGCCACTTTAGGTGAAACGCCTATTAGAAAAAGTTGCGAAGTGAAACATACAGGAAAGAGAAAAAAGGCAAGGTTGTGAGTGCAATCGCGACAATATTTGATGAAGGCTTTGAAGGTCGTCCGAAAGGTGATCGCTTTCATATGGAATTGCTCCATAGTAAACGAGTATCAGGCAGGCTTTAGAAAAAATTACTCTACAACTGATAACGTTTTTAATCTCGTTAATATTGTTCATCTAAATAAGCTTAACGGCAAAAAAACATATGCTTTCTTTGTGGATTTCTCCTGCGCATTTGATATGATACCAAGGAATTCTCTTTTTTACAAATTATCCTGTATGGGTTTATCGTCAAAGATAATTCGCATCTTACAACTTTACTATGAAAATAACACAAGTCAAGTTCTTTATGGTAACACATTTTCTGATCCGTTCAGTGTAGACAACGGTGTGAAGCAGGGATGTATACTTAGTCCTTTTTTGTTTGCTTTATACCTTAACGACCTGGCTGAAGCATTACCTGGTGGTGTAAGTGTAGTAGATGAACCACATGTGGTCCCTAAAGCTAAATCTTGTTAAGTCTAAAATATTAATATTCCGCAGTGGAACAAGAATATCAAATAATCTGAAATGGAATTATGGTGAAGATGGCATTGAAATCGTTAATAACTATAGGTATTTGGGCATGGACCTTAATTTCAACTTGTCTTTCAAAAAACATATAGAAAATAAATTAACTACTTCTAAAATGGCGATTTCTTCAACATGAGCAAGATACATAAACCACCCAAAATTTCAAACAGCAACTAACTAAAAATATTTAATGCAGCATCAAAATCTATTATGTTTTACGGAGTGGGGTTTTAAAAAATATGATTTTTTTTTTTTTTTTTTTTTTTTTTTTTTTTTTTTTTTTTTTTTATAATACATTATATTTATTTATTGAATCTTCAGATATTGAAATGACAATAAGTTTTCGAATCTTAATACTAAAAGAAAATAATAAGTCCAGCCAGTGCTAGACAAAATATTCTGATACTACAAAAAAATTTACATCCACTGATCCAGTCATCTGTTGTGCGTTTGAGTTAAAGCAAGGGTATCCCTCCTTCTCAACCGAACATGGCCACTAAAGTTAAGGATGTCTCGTGCAAGTGGGTTTGGATGGTGTTCAAGTTTGCTGACATATTTTGAGGCGTATTTTGTAAATTCGTCTTTCACCAAAGGAATGCCTAGATCTTTGTGAATTCGAGAATTTTTAACGTACCATGGAGCTGCAGTAATTATACGTAGAATTTTATTTTGACCTCTTTGAATTTTTTCAATGTTGGATGCTGAGGCAGTACCCCATAATTGAATTCCATAACACCATATTGGCTTTAGAATTGCATTGTACAACAAAAGTTTACAATCCAACTTTAATGTAGAATTTCTGCCGATTAGCCAATTAAGTTGCACTGCTTTTAATCTCATCTGTGTAAGTTTTGCGTCAATATGAGACTTCCAGGTTAAACGACGATCGAGGTGGATTCCGAGGTATTTGACTTCATTGTGTTGCGGAATAATTTGGTTATTTATTCTGATGATGGACGAGCACATTTCACATTGCGAAAAGCAATGTGAAAGTTATATGAATACATTTCTGTTCGTTAACCCTGATTTTCCAAAGCTCAAGCCAATTCTCTAGTTTATAAATATAATTCTGCAAATTCTGTGATGCTATTTGGTGGTCCTTATGAACGCTAATAAAGGCTGTATCGTCAGCAAAAGTTGAAGTATGTATATTGGGGTCTGACGGCATATCGGATGCATAAATCAAATATAAAGTAGGACCCAGTATGCTACCCTGGGGTACTCCTGCTTCAATTGGCTGAGCGGGGCTTAAAAAATCGCCTTCTTTGATTGTAAATTTGCGACCATATAAATAACTTTTCATAAGTTTGTGGGTGTTAGCAGGCAGAGCTAATTTTATTTTGTGCATTAAACCTTCATGCCAGACTTTGTCGAACGCTTGGGAAACATCAATGAAAAGCGCGGAACAGTATTTTTTCTCTTCAAACGACCGTCTTATCACATTTACTAATCTGTGTGTTTGTTCGATGGTACTGTGTTTAGCTCTGAACCCGAATTGATGATTTGGAATACATTGAGTGTCGTTCAGAATTGGAATCAACTTAGCCATTAACAATTTTTCAAACAGTTTTGAAATTGTCGGCAGTAGGCTAATTGGCCTATATGACTCTACTTTGGTGAGGTCCTTCCCTGGCTTAGGAATCATGGTAATCATAGATACCTTCCAATCTGCAGGATAGTATTCTAGGCGTAAAATAGCATTGAAGATAAAGAGAATAATTCTTCTAGCTACACGAGGTAACTCCAAAAGCATTTTGTTGCTGATTTTATCCATACCTGGAGCTTTTTTAAGGTTCAGAGTATCAATAGCGCTTTGAATATCATTAAAGCTAAGTCTTAGAGGTACAGGAGGTCCAATAACGAGTGGTGGCAAATCAGTTGCATTATTTGAGTTGTTTATAGTAAACACATTTCTCAAATGGTTAACAAATAAAGTCCCCTTCTCGGAATCGTTTCTAGCCCAGTCACCAGTCGGATTTCGCAAAGGAGGCTTTCCTCTAACTGGTCTTTTTAAACCTCGTGCCGCCTTCCATAACGAATAGTCAGATTGTGGGGAACTGTCAATTCCCTCCAAGTATGATTTAAGTGAAGCCATTCTTTGGGTTTCTAAGAAATTTCTTAGTATATCTCTGCATTCCCGTAGCCTAGCTTTCAGTTGAGGAGACCTGTGAATTTGCCACTCTCTTCTAACTCTTCTTTTTTCTGTCAGGAGATGTTCGAGTTCAGCGAAATAAGTTCTGTTTGTCCTATTTCTGCATTCAACGTCATATGTGGAAGCGTGATGCACAGCTCTTCGTATGTCCTCAGTAAACTTGCCAATCGACCCATCAATATCCTCGGTAGTTCTCAACACTACATTTTCCGTGCAGTGGGAACTTAAATACTTTTTATACTTTATCCAACTTACTCTGGATTTAGACATATCCCGAAATGAAGAGCCATACCCTTGAAGGAAACGCATTGAAATAATAGAAGGAGAGTGATCTGAAGACAAGTCTAATGAAGGCTCCACTTGTATCGATTCTACAGGGATATTTTTCACTACTCCGAAGTCAATAATATCGGGAATCTTCCGTCAGTCCGTCGGCCAGTAGGTGGGATGCCCGCTTGAGAGTACATCTAAGCCCATTTTGGCAATGGTGTTGAAGAGTTCACGACCCTTCGGGGTCACTAGGCGTGAACCCCAA
Organism: Bellardia bayeri; assembly: GCA_950370525.1. Lineage (NCBI taxonomy): Eukaryota > Metazoa > Arthropoda > Insecta > Diptera > Calliphoridae > Bellardia > Bellardia bayeri. The sequence goes on along the minus strand of OX493265.1, from coordinate 39,561,308 downwards.
AATGTGTGTTTGGCGTTAAAGTCACCAGCAACCAAAAATCTAGCTCCAAGGGAATTGAAGAAGCTGTAGTATTGATGTTCTTTTATTGAAAATCGAGGCGGCGAATAAATTGATGATAAAACAAAGTTGTATTGACAGAATTCAATACAAATGTTTGTTGCTTGTAGGTAATCCTTACATATGTTATTCATTAAATAATGTTTTATTCTGTTCTTTATAAGAATTGCCGAACCTCCACATGCTCTTCCGCGGGGATCTTTAGTATCATACAACACGTAGCCATTAATGTTGAAGTACCCTGTCGCCGTCAAGTGAGTTTCAGCAATCATCATGACATCAATCTGCTTATCCATCAGGAAGTGTTCCAGTTCGTTTTTATGTTGGCGGAGGCCGTTCGCGTTCCAAAAACAAATTTTTAAACAAATCATTTCTTTAAAATTGCTTGTAAGATAGTGGATTGCATTTTCAGCATTTCCTGCATCATGGATGTCATAGTGGTCGTAAAAGCGTTCATAGTTTGGACAAGTGTCTGCAAAGTAGTCTCTAGAGTGTTAATATTAGGCTCGTAATATTGAGATTTAGGTTCCTGCTCCGAACCTGGCATATTAGATTTAACCACGTTAGCGTAAGAAACTTGTCTAGAACTAGGCGCGTTTTCATGACTAGTGGGCCGTAACAATTGAGGAAAATTGTTACTCGATGCAAAATTAGGCTGTTGAGGATGATCAGGTAATACTGACGTCTTGTTGGTCCTTATGCCTTTCAAATGAGTGTAAACTGGACAACCCTCTATAATTTGCGGTATGATTACCTCCGCAGTTACTGCATTTTTTGATTTTTGAGTCGGTTTTCGACTTATCACATTGAGCAGTTGTATGTAGTTCCCCACACGCAACACAAACTGACGGCAATTTACAATACGCTTTGGTGTGACCAAATTCTTGACAATTAAGACACTGGACGGGTCCCTGACGCTTATGCGGTTCTTCCACGGTGATTCTCCGATGCAGAAGGTAAATCAGATTGTAGATGGGATGGGACTCGTTTTTCTTTAAGACTATATCTCCGGGTTCCAATTCCACCCTGAACATAGGCTGAGGAATCTTTTCACGGTTTCTAATATTCGTTATGCTCTTAATTTTGAAGCCATTTTCCATTAAACTAGTCTTTATCTCGTCAGGATCAACATCTGGGTCTATACCCTTTAGAACGACTTGGAGTCCTTTTGCGCTTTTCAGCTGGTAGGTATAGAAATCCCTACTCTCCCTCTCCAACTGGTTGGACAATTTTCGAAAGTCATCTTCCTTTTTCACTTGAATTTTGGTTTCGCTGATATTTCCATGTTTAATTGAGGTTGCGCTAAACATATTTTCACCTATTACCGAAACAATTCCTTGTACCAATTTACTGGAAGTGGGCTCTCTCAGATAAATTGGTGGGGGCTTAAACGTCTTTTTAGGAAGTTCTGGATCATCCGTCTGGAGGAGAGCAAACCTGTTTTGATCATTTGGATTGTCAATACTCACGGTCTTGGGAGCTTTTGAATTTGATGACATTTGAGCAGATGTCGGGCTCCTCTGTCGCTTAAGAACTGTGACGTATTTATCCATACCTACTTGTTTTCTAGGTTTGACTGCACTATTTGATGTAGAAGATATTGATGTTTTATCATCTGATGAAATCACTATATTGGGCGAACAGGAACGGCGCCGTTCTACGGCTCTTGTAGTGAGAAGATTCTCCACAGATTTTTTTAAGGATTCTTCCTCAGAGATCCATAAAGATTTTCTAGTCGAGCTAAGCTCTTTCTCAGAATTACATCTGAGAGGAACACTCATACAGTTTTTATGCGATTTTTAATGTTTTTTATTATTATTTTTTTTTTTTTATTTTTTAATGTTTTTTTTTACCGTAGGTATTTTTACCTATTACGAATTATTTTTTAACTTTTTTGTTTTATTTCGACCTATTACACTTTTTCACCTATTACGATTTTTTCACCGAAAATTCAGCCGCACTAAAAATAACACGTCCAAACAGTTCAACAACACTATGTGTGATGATGAAGTGGAAAAATTGTTCAGGTATTTTATAAAAAAGATGCTTCTTTTACCAAGCAACACACCAAATTACATGCTTTATATTGAAACTGGCTTAAACTCTATATGTTAATACTCTAAAGCTCCACTTTGATTACATTAATAAAGCACTGCGCATGCCTAGTTGCAGATTGCCACGTATTTTAGCTGAAAAGGCAATAGCTAAAAAGACGTATTGGGCAGAGGAATGGATCGCTTTATGTGGAAATATTAAATTTGTACCCGACAATGCTGAAAATCCTATATGTTTATACTCAAAACAAATTCTATACCTTTTATCAACTATGGAAAGAGAAGATTTATTGACGAACGCAAGAAACTCTCAATTTCACGATTTATATTCGCTGGTTGATTATTGCATGAAACCCCTTTATGCTTTTGGTTTGTCTTCTCTAGCTACAAGTTTAATAATAAGAGCAAGAGGTGGATTATTAGATAGTTCATCCTGTGCTCACTTTGTAAGCTAGACGCTACAGAAAACACTCTACACCTAATTGGAATTTGTTCAATATACTATGAGTTCAGACTAAAATATTTTGGAAAAACTACTTTAGATTTAAATGAAGTTCTAAATATATTAAATGGTTTTGAATCTGGCTCACAACTATCTTGTTATGCCAAATATAGATAATATAGTATTACTTAATCTTTAAGATTGTAAATATGTAATATAAATATCTATTGAATAAATAAAATAAATACAAATTTTACTTCTTGATAATTTTAGTTAGGCTCGAGTTCATTAAATTTAATTTTCATTAAATTATTTTTACTGAAGTTAGAAATTACAACTTGAAAAATATTATTATTATAAAACATTTTAAAAATTTTGATAATTTTTCTTGACTGGGGATCGAACCTGGGTTGTTGAATTTACATATGTTTTGAGAAATCCCACTTTCTCTCATCAGAATTCTTTGCGTTCTACCACATGCACCACTGCGGTGCCGGCCAGCCAACAGACAAACATCAATCCTTTAACCAGTGTTAGTTCTGGTAGTTCGAAGTTTTTGCTGTAATTATCATTCTTTATTAATTTCTATTCATAGTTGTTTTTTCCTTTTTTCTTCAGTTTTTTCGTATTCATGTCAAGATTTCGTCTCGAAAACTTGAATACATTTGTTTTTGTTTATTATGTTTTTTGTACAACATGTAAACATTATGGCTTGTGCCCTAGCTATTTTTATAGAATAATTATTATTTCATAATCGAACTGTTAATTTTTACTTCTTGATAATTTTAGTTAGGCTCGAGTTCATTAAATTTAATTTTCATTAAATTATTTTTACTGAAATTAGGAATTACAACTTGAAAAATTGTTCTTTGATTATTTCTTTACATAATTCAAAAGGGTTTTTTACGTGCCCGTTTAGCTTCTAGAGGTAAAAAAGGTTAAAAAGACATGGTTGCAGAATTTCTATGGCGTCCATCCCTTATATGTTTTGACTGACAGTAGTTTGTTTTAGTAGTAAATTTTTGTTTAAATTTTTTTTTTAGTAGTAAATTTTTAGGCATGGTAGCATAAGCCTATATATTGCAAAATAAACATAATGCCTGGACTAGTCTACGACTGAAAGTTTGCGCAACAATTACTGAAACCATTAAACAATTTAAGTATTAAAAACATGGCGTTGAACAATTTAAAATTATTTGAACTGTTTAGAAAGTCAACCACACCAAAGTTGTTCACGGAAGCTGCTTTAGAAGAACTTGATAGCTTATACGGAAGTATTGAGAGAAGCGAAATTATAAAACAATAGGAAGAAAACTTCGATGAAAATACATCAATAAAGGATAACGAAAAGATCAGAAAAAAGCAAATACAGGATGCTTTTTTTAAACATGGTAACTCAAACGAACCACTTCCAGGAGATTTTTTAAAAATGATGAGGCAGTAATTAGAATCACTGGAATTGACAATCAAATCGTAAAAAGATTGGGAACGATCTTGGATGTTTTAAACTGTAAAGAAAATGTCAATTCTACAAAATATGGAGAATATGCGTCGAAAACTGCATCTCTTTTAGCAAAAATGTATCCACAGAAGAAGTTGACCCCGAATGTCCATAAAATATTGGCGCATTGCAAAGATATAATTGAGTACCAGTCTTTGCCAATTGGAGAGCTTTCTGAAGAAGCACAGGAGTCTCTTAACAAATTTTATAAAAAATATAGATTGCAGAACACATTCAAAGCATCAAGGGTAAGGCAAAATGAGGACCTCTTCAATATGTTGGCAGCATCTTCCGATCCACTTATTTCTTCCCTGCAGCATGTGAAGTCACGAAAAGAGTTAGAAAATAATTATAGTTTAGAAATGGTTAGTCTTTTCGATATACCTTTCTTACGAATTGTGATGAATATTTTACAGAAAATTAAAAAAATAAATTAAAAAAAAAAAATATTTTTATTTTAATTTATTGGGTAATAATTTAAAACATAAAACCCTAAAGAAAAAAAAAATAAAAACAATCTAAAAATGTAAAAATAATTTTTTTTAGTTACCATAAAATTAATTTTTCTACTAATTTTAACTTTGATAACCCATAAGTAGGCCCGCACAAAGCGTAGCACGCTCATTTTATAGGCTGAACAGTTATTTATCATATGCTGTTTAAACTGTTCAATTATCTTATTCGGTTCAAAAGATATGACTTTGCGTATGCCCCATATAAAGACCTCTTCCGAAAATCACTTTAATACTTATAAATCTCTTATACATAAGGGTGCCAATCCAAAATTTTACACGGATCATTTACATTCATGTCTAAATCAAACTGCTGGATTTTGATAACATCGGTCCATATTTAACTATATCCCCCACATAAGGTCCACTACCGAAATCCACGTTAATACTAATATATATCTTAAATATACCGTTATTATGTTGAAATCCGACGTGAAATATCTTCATATGCATGAAAATAACTGTTCCAAATTTTGAGAAGATCGGTCCATAATTTGTCATAGCTGCCATATAAGAACTGTTTAGGGTTCGGGCTTGATATGCCCTTGCCTAAACTTTAAGGAGGTGTTTTCCTTTTTAATTAAAACACAAACAGGTTTTCTTTAACCTAAGTAACAAAACACTTGTGTGTTTATTGAGTTCTTGCTTGAGTATAACAGAGGCGACAATTTTGGCGTTTCAAAGTCGCTACAATCAGCTAAAAAGGCAGGTATATTAAAAAGAGAAAGAAAATATTTGCTGGTAGTAAATTTGTAATGTGAAAAAGCAAAGCACTATATACAACAAGATTTTTGTGGACAAAACAATTTGAGTTAGAATATTTGAATTGAAATTTTGTTTATATGTTTGTGATTTTAATAACTAACTAAATTGTATTTTAGTAATTGTTATACTTTGTGGTATGCATCGTATGCATTGTGGAGTTTGTGCATTCGTTAGATGATATAAATACATTTTTTATGGTTGTATCAAACAATACAAAAATACTCTGTGCCAAAAATTAATTTTATTGCGTCAGAAAAATAGTAACATAAAGAAAACAAAAAGGCAGGTTTCAAAGAAAGAGACAAGAAAAAAACTACACTATCTTTGCTCTTCTGTCACCTCTGTTATTTTATAATAAGAGTCCAATTTTGTTTTATTTTCCTGTTATAAACTTAAAAAATTTTAATAATTTAACCACACTACCAAATATTAAGAAAAAAAATCCATGTGCATTGTTTTCATTATGTAGAACGGCAACCATGTTTACAACACAAATGTTTACATTTACAAATGTATGTGTGAGAGCAATTTACATTCAGTAGCTTAAAAGTTTTCAACAAAGAAGGTGGTTAACGCAATTTTTTTCTCTCTTTAAAATTTTTAGAGACCTAAATTTTGTGTTTGGTACACTGAGAATTTTTGATAACAAGCTACATTTGGAAATGAATGGATGTTTTTTATACAGCATATTAAAAGGAAATATTTAACGTATAGGTATATGGGAAGTTAAATGGGAAAAACTTTTTTTATTTTCGTTGAACACATTTAAGGAATGCCTTGTATATAAGCAGATACTGATTGGCAACCCTATCTGTGAACTGTCAAAACGCATAAAATTCTTGCTGTGATCTAATTAAATTCGTTTTTATTAATAAATATAAATAAATACGGTTTAAATTATTTTATACATATTTGTGTGGTGCTTTTCATCAGTTTATTGGAGTACATTGCATTTTTTGGCTATCATCCCCTAATTTTTGTAAGTGGCTGACGTGGACTTCTTGGTGTTTGTGAGTTTTTCTTTTGTTTTCTTTCTATTTGCCGGCTCTTGGCTGGTAGTTCATCTCTTGTCTTTAAGGTAATGCCTAAACGTATGCTTTAATATTCATGAACAATAAACGTTCTAGACAGTTGTCACCTGAACAGCATAGTAGCAAAAAACAAAATAATGGTAGCAACACAATAAATAAACAAACCGAACAGAATATGGAAGTCAACCACAATGCTGCCGGTGATGTTTTCTCTTGGGAAAAATTTTCTAGTCTGCTGGATGTAAAGTTAAAAGATGTAGCTAAAAAGGATGATGTTCTATCAATAAAAACTGAAATAAATGAGTTGAGAGAGGAGAATTCTAAGCTTCGGAGTGAAGTAAAAATGCTTTCAATACGTATTGAACAAATTGACCGTAGGTCACGATCCACAAACATTGTTGTCAATGGTCTTGTGGCAATGCTGCCGCCGCAAAAATAGATTTCATGAACGTATGTAGTAACAAATTGAATATAAACGCTAATGTCGTTACTGTTCGCAAACTTTCAACCCGAAATACCTTTTTGTTTACATTGGAAACGTATTTGCAAGCCGTGAATATTCTAGGTGCCAAAGAAAAATTAAAGGGAAGTAATGTCTTAATTCAAAAAGATTATACAAAAGACGAGCAAAATACTCGTTATAATTTAAGACAGTTGAACAAAAGGGTATCAAATCATAATTTGAACGTTAAAGTCAGACTTGGTGAATTCTGCACCTTTATCAACAACAAAAAATATTCCTGGGTTTCAGGCAAAATTGTCGCCTACTCTAATACAGATGCTGAATAAATAAAAAGCTTACTGCTGAAAGCCAACTATCACATTGAAGTCTCGGTAAAAGTTAATGCGGAGCGGATTCTGATATGCCCACCTTCACAAATACAAATATACAATAGTAATACAATTAATGTCGTGTTCTATCTTATAATGTTGCTAATAGTATAAATTTTGGAAATTTTGTAACACATTAATAATTTTAATATATTCTTTCTGTATGAAACCCATGTTTTGGCTGATAAACAAACGTTTCTCGCTAATTTTTTTTACAAATTATTCTGGATTAATGCCATAAAGATTCACAATTCTGGTCGTGCTAGTGGTGGATGTCTCTACGGTTATAAAAAGAATTAAGAAAAATATTTAATTTTAAATTTTTAAATCTCGCTGGTGGCAATATAGTATTAACTACAAAAAGTTAATAAGTTTGTAACGGAACTTTGTCCTTCAAATTTCTACATAATCGGTGACTTAACCCATTAAAAACCAAGACCATTAGCAAGTAAAAATTTGTTAATTCATTTATTTATTTAAAATATAATATACTCAAATAACATAAAAAATATAAAAAAATTAAAAAAAAATTCAGGAACTTTGTTTTTGGACCTGTACCCAAACGGATACAATGGCGTAATGTGGGTGCTTAATTTTGTAATGTGTGAAATTTTTTAAAGCATTCTTTTTCAACACAAAGCGCAACATCGCATTGTTCACACATCCATCTGATTCGAGTATGACATTTTCGGCAACGTAAAGGATTTTTTATCTTTTTAGGAAAGTGGTTTCCTGCACTAGTTGCAACACTAAAAGCCAGTGCTCATTTGGAAGTGTACAACTTCTGCGTATAATTCCGTAAGTAGTAGCGTACAATATTTCGTTGAAACTCTAGCAAGTCCATTTGAGATCTATTTGCTGTTTTATAAAGCTTCCATGCATTGACCACAACAGAAAACAACATTGCCGTAAAAAGAGGCCATTACCATTTCTTTCCTCGGAATTTTATTCTGTAATTATTTACTGCTTGATCGTGATGATCAACGCCACCCATTCCCGAATTATATTCTGCTATAAGCTTGGGTTGACTAACATTTTTTTTTTTTTTTTTTTTTTTTTTTATAGCCTTTATTTATTTATTGAATCTTCATATAATGAAATGACAATAAGTATTCAAATCTTAATACTAAAAAGAAAATAATAAGCCCAGCCAGTGCTAGACAAAAATTTTATGATACTAAAAAAATTTCACATCAACTGATCCAGTCATCTATTTTGCGGTTGAGTTAAAGCAAGGGTATCCCTCCTTCTCAACCGATTATGGCCACTAAAGTTAAGGATGTCTCGTGCAAGTGGGTTTGGGTGGTGTTCAAGTTTGCTGACATACTTTGACGCGTGTTTTGTAAATTCAACTTTTACTGATGGCACACATAGATCTTTGTGAATTCGTGAATTTTTAACATACCATGGAGCTGCAGTAATTATACGTAGAATTTTATTTTGACCCCTTTGAATTTTTTCAATGTTTGATGCTGAGGCAGTACCCCATAATTGAATTCCATAGCACCAGATTGGCTTTAGAATTGCATTGTACAACAATAGTTTGCAGTCCAACTTTAGTGAAGAATTTCTGCCAATTAGCCAATTAAGTTGCACTGCTTTTAATCTCATCTGTGTAAGTTTCGCTTCAATATGAGACTTCCAAGTTAAACGGCGGTCGAGGTGAATGCCGAGGTATTTGACTTCATTATGTTGAGGAATAATTTGATTATTTATTTTGATGAACGAGCAAGTTTCTTTTCGCAATGTGAAAGTGATATGAATACATTTCTGTTCATTAACCCTGATTTTCCAAAGCTCTAGCCAATTCTCTAGTTTATAAACATAATTCTGCAAATTCTGTGATGCTACTTGGTGGTCCTTGTGAACGCTGATAAAGGCTGTATCGTCTGCGAAAGTTGACGTGTGGATTTTGGGGTCTGACGGCATGTCGGAGGCATAAATCAAATATAAAGTAGGACCCAGTATGCTACCCTGTGGCACACCTGTTTCAATTGGCTGAGCGGGGCTTAAAAAATTGCCTTCTTTGATTTTAAATTTGCGACCGTATAAATAGCTTTCCATAAGTTTATGGGTGTTAGCAGGCAGAGTTAATTTTATTTTGTGCATTAAACCGTCATGCCAAACTTTGTCGAACGCTTGGGACACATCAATGAAAAGGGCGGAGCAGTATTTTTTGTCTTCAAACGACCCTCTTATCACATTTACCAATCTGTGTGTTTGTTCGATGGTGCTGTGTTTAGCTCTGAAGCCGAATTGATGATTAGGAATGCATTCAGTGTCGTTCAGAATTGGAATCAACTTAGTCATTAACAATTTTTCGAACAGTTTAGAAATTGTCGGCAATAGGCTAATTGGCCTATATGACTCTACTTTGGTGTGATCCTTCCCTGACTTAGGAATCATAGTGATCATAGACACCTTCCAATCTGCAGGATAGTATTCTAGGCGTAAAATAGCGTTGAAGATAAAGAGGATAATTCTTCTAGCTACACGAGGTAACTCCACAAGCATTTTATTGCTGATTTTATCCATACCTGGAGCCTTTCTAAGGTTCAGAGTACCAATAGCGCTTTGGACATCACCAAAGTTTAGTCTTAGAGGTACAGGAGGTCTAGTAACGAGTGGTGGCAAATCAGATACGTTATTTGAGTTGTTTTTAGTAAACACATTTCTTAAATGGTTAACAAATAATGTCCCTTTCTCGGAATCATTTCTAGCCCAGTCACCAGTCGGATTTCGCAAAGGAGGTTTTCCTCTCACTGGTCTTTTTAAACCTCTTGCCGCCCTCCATAACGAGTAGTCAGATTGTGGGGTACTATCAAGACCCTCCAAGTAGGATGTAAGTGAAGCCGTTCTTTGGGTTTCTAAGAAATGTCTTAGTATATCTCTGCATACCCGTAGCCTAGCTTTCAGTTCAGGAGACCTGTGAAGTTGCCACTCTCTTCTCATTCTTCTTTTTTCTGATAGGAGATGTTCGAGTTCAGATAAATAAGTTCTGTTTGTCCTATTTCTACATTCAACGTGATAAGTGGAAGCGTGATGCACAGCTCGTCGAAGGTCCTCGGTAAAGTTGCCAATCGACTCATCGATATCGTCGGTAGTTCTTAACACAATATTTTCCGTGCAATGAGAACTTAAATACTTTTTGTATTTTATCCAGCTTACTCGGGTCTTAGTCATGTTTCTAAATGGAGAGCCACACACTTGAGGGAAATGCATTGAAATGATAGTAGGAGAGTGATCTGAGGACAAGTCTAATGAAGGATCCACTTGCATCCATTCTACAGGGATATTTTTCACTACTCCAAAGTCAATAACATCGGGAATCTTCCGTCGGTCCGTCGGCCAGTAGGTGGGATGTCCGCTTGAGAGTACATCTAAGCCCATTTGAGCAATGGTGTTGAAGAGTACGCGACCCTTTGGGGTTACCAGACGTGAACCCCAAAATGTGTGTTTGGCGTTAAAGTCGCCAGCAACTAAAAATCTAGCTCCAAGGGAATTAAAGAAGTTATGGAATTGGTGTTCTTTTATTGAGAATCGAGGCGGAGAATAAATCGATGATAAAACAAATTTGTATTGACAGAATTCAATGCAAATGTTTGTTGCTTGGAGGTAATCCTCACTTATGTTATTCATTAGATAATGTTTTATTCTGTTCTTTATAAGAATTGCCGAACCTCCACAAGCTCTTCCGCGGGGATCTTTAGTATCGTACAACACGTAGCCATTAATTTTGAAGTACCCTGTCGACGTCAAGTGAGTTTCAGCAATCATCATAACATCAATCTGCTTATCCATCAGGAAGTATTCCAGTTCGTTTTTATGTTGGCGGAGGCCGTTCGCGTTCCAAAAACAAATTTTTAAATAAATCATTTCTTTAAAATGGCTTGCAAGATAGTGGATTGCATTTTCAGCATTTCCTGCATCATGGATGTCATGGTGGTCGTAAAAGTGTTCATAGTTTGGACAAGTGTCTGCAATGTTGTCTCTAGATTGTTGATATGTGGCTCAGAATATTGCGATATAGGTTCCTGCTCCAGACCTGGCATATTAGATTTGACCACGTTTGCGTAAGAAACTTGTCTAGAATTAGGAGCGTTTACGTGAGTAGTTGGTCGTACAATTTGAGGAAAATTCTTACTCGACGTGAAATTAGGTTGTTGAGGATGGTCAGGTAATACTGGCGACTTATTGGTCCTTATGCCCTTCAAATAAGTATAAACTGGACAACCTCTATAATTAGCGGTATGATTTCCTCCACAGTTACTGCATTTTTTTATTTTTAAGTCCGTTTTGGACTTATTACATTGAGCAGTTGCATGTAGTTCCCCACATGCAACACAAACAGACGGCAATTTACAATACGCTTTGGTGTGACCAAATTCTTGACAATTAAGACACTTGACGGGTCCAACACGCTTATGCGGTTCCTCCACGGTAATTCTACGATGCAGAAGATAAATAAGATTGTAAATTGGATGGGACTCGTTTTTCTTTAAGGCAACATCTCCAGGTTCCAATTCTACCCTGAACATGGGCTGAGGAATCTTTTCACGGTTTCTAATATTCACTACGCTCTTGATTTTGAACCCTTTGTCCATTAATCCGTTCTTTATCTCCGCAGGATCAACACATGGGTCTATACCCTTTAGAACGACTTGGAGTCCTTTTGCGCTTTTGAGCTGATAGGTATAGAAATCCCTGGTCTCCCTCTCCAGCTGGTTGGACAATTTTCGAAAATCATCTTCCCTATTCACTTGGATCTTTGTCTCGCTGATTTTTCCATGTTTAATTGAGGTTACGCTAAACATGTTCTCACCTATTACAGCAACAATTCCTTGTACCAGTTTATTGGAAGTGGGCTCTCTCAGGTAAATTGGTGGGGGCTTAAACGTCTTTTTCGGTATTTCTGGGTCATCCGTCTGAAGTAGAGCAAATCTGTTTTGATCATTTGGCTTATCACTGCTGACGGTCTTAGGAACTTTATTGGAATTGGAAGACATTTGAGCAGATGTCGGGCTCCTCTGTCGCTTGAGAACGGTGATGTACTTATCCATACCTACTTGTTTTTTGGGTTTGACTGCACTATTTGATGAAGATGATGATTTCTCATCGGATGAGATAACTATATTAGGCGAACAGGAACGGCGCCGTATTTCGGCTTTTGTAGTGAGAAGAGACTCCACGGATTTTCTTAAGGATTCTTCCTCAGAGATCCATAAATTTTTTCTACTGTAGCTTAGCTCTTTCTCAGAATTACATCTGAGCGGGACACTCATGCAGTTGTTTTGCGATTTTTAAATTACCGAAAAACCACTATTTTTCCACCTATTACGATATCTTTTTTTATATAAATATATATTTTTTTTTTTTTTTTTCACTTATTACAAGTTTTTTTTTTTTTTTTTATTTTTTTTTTCACCTATTACGAAAATGCAGCCGCACTAAAAATAACACGTCCGACCAGTTCAAGCAACACTATGTGATTGATGAACATTAACTAACATTAACTTTAGCTTTTTGAACTGAACACCAACGACTAACGGCATGAATTGGCTCGATTCATTAGAAATTTGACCCTACGGTTACCGGACTATTGTCGTTCCATTTTACAAAAATTACTTTGTTATTCCTATCATATCTGTAGTCAAAATATCCTCTTTGTTTCTTTTTAAATAGGGCATTAGACTCTACTGGACATTTTTTTGTTCTAGTATCGCGCACAGTTCCAATAGCCCGAAATCCTTTTTCTTTTAACTTAACAAGTAGATCAAATGAAGTAAAAAAATTGTCGCTAAATACAATATGATCTGAGGAGTTTGGAACATTTCCTAAAAAATCAAGTGCAACCCTTGATCCAAGTGGGATTTTTTATTTTTCTGAAGTAACACCTTTGGCTCCGCAGTAGGTATCAAATTGATATAAATAACCACAGCTACTTGTCAGCATCCAATTTTTAAAACCAAATTTTACTGGCTTACCTCTTATAAATTGTTTGGATGAGTGGCTACCAAAATATCATACCATTGATTCATCAACCGACAGTTTTTCGTGCATATACCCATACTTACAAAAATTTGATGAAAGTAGTTGTGACAGAGGTCTTACTTTAGCCATTTTGTCGGTTACGTCTAAATTGCTATTATCAGCTAAATGAATAAACCTTTTAATTTCTTTGAATCTATTTCGCGACATATTTTCGGCAACAATCGGAGATCGAGTATCCTCGCAAAGCTGCCAATACATATCTTCTCTTGGCATAGAGTGATATCCACTGTAGAGTAAAATCGCCAAGAATATTTTAAGATCTTCCGCGTTGAACGAAAAATTGTGCTCGTTAGCTCGGAATGCATAAATGCAGGTTTAGTCAACGATTAAATTAACCACTTGCTCATCAAACAGTATTTCAAAACTCTCCACTGGTGACTTTCCATTTAGATCCAAGATCATATTTCGTTCATTGACCAAATAGTAATTGGTTTTCCACATTTCAATATCGCATTGACGTTTTGTCCATTTGGGATTTTTTTGATCAGATTTAGAACGTATTATTGAATGTCGCAGCTGCTCAAGTGGTATATCATCTTCGCTATCGCTGCCACAAAATACTTCCACATTCCCTGGAACATCATTTGGTATACGACAACCAATAATGTCTTCTGCCACACCTTCCTCTTCATCCGTGTTACAATCGGGATCTGGGGGAATAATCGCAATATCAAATTGGTGGTGATCTTCATCATTTTCAAAAAAATTTATTGCACTATTTAAGTTTTTAAAACGTTTGCCCTAAAAAGCAGATGTTTTGATTGTTTGATGTTCCATTCGGTCGTGGGTAAAAATCTAAAGAAAATGCATACCTTATAAGCCATTGTACTCAATTGGGTACACCGAGTTTGCAACTCACCTAACGCTGTCCAATGTAAATATTTTTTATTTTAAGTTTCTGAAATAAACACACACAATTGTAAGCTTTACAAAACTATAAAAATTAGCTTCTTGAATAATATATATTTTATACTACGCAGCTAAACTAATACTGACTGCAAATTTGCACACAACTGGTGCAGTAGTACGAAATCTTAACAAAAAACAAAGTAACGGTACTATTTTTTTACACTTTGCTTGCAAGTGTTTTTTTAACACGGTATGCTTAATTCAAAACCAAAAGAAACGTTGCCTAATTTCTTTTCGTTTAAAATTTATGCGCATTTGATTATTGACTTTTTTCTGTACTCAAGCAGGTACAATGGCTGGGAATGGGTTAAATGGCCGTATTGGGGATGAATAAAAAATATTGAAACCTAATCTATTAAGTGGTCTACCGCATATCAACAAAATACATTTTCTAAAGATAAATTAATTAATATGCAAGGAAAAAAATTAATGGAGTTAGTTGAAAACCTAGGAGGCATAGTGGTAAATGGCAGAATATATGGTGATGCTCTAGGAGAATTAAGTTTTTATGGTGGAAGAGGTAACTCTTTAATTGATTATTGCATTGTCTCGCAAAGTTTCCTTAAGTTTTTAACAGATTTTAAAATTGCTTGTAAACCTTACTCGGACCATATGCCTCTAGATTGCAAAATTAGCATCCCTATCAACATTAATTCATCTAACTCTTCTGTAATATCTCAGAAACTTTATTGGGATAAAAATAATACTGCAAAATATTTTGTAAACCTTAATCGACTTTCTTGTATGCTCACGTTACTACAAGATATTTCTGTGGATTCATTGGTTTTAGGTGCCAAAAATGAAATTTTAGATGCTTCCATAAAAACAAGACCAAAATTTTATTTTGAGCCCAAACACAGGTGGTTTAATTGGAAATGTTCCCGTTATCGAAGAAATATGTTAAAAAATCATAAAAAATTTCGCAAAAAACCAATGAACACAAACAAATGCAAATATATATCAGCAAAAGCCAAATACCTAAACGTGTGTCGTAATAGTAAAATCCAGCATTACAATTCTATCATTAATCAGTTGAATAAAGTAAGAGGTAGCAAAGAATGGTGGAAATTATAAAATGATTTAAAATTACGTTCTCATTCTGCTCGCAGTGATCTATGTGCTGACGATTTTCTACAACATTTTAGCGATATATTACAAAGTTCTAATCCCGTTACTACGTTTCAATGGTGCTTGCCTTACATCACAGATGCTTTCCTTGACTCTCCATTTGAATTATGTGAACTTTTTTCAGTTCTAAACGGCTTAAAAGACAACAAATCTCCTGGTCCAGATGGTATCAGTTACGAATTTTTTTAATATGCTCCAGTAAATTTTATTAATGAGGTGCTGTCTGTTCTAAGTGTAATATTCCTGAAAGAAAATATACCGTCTAGTTTCAAAACTGCAATTCTTATCCCGTTATTGAAAAAAGGCGATCCTAACTGCCCCTCTAACTACCGTGGATTGTCTCTAATAGATACACTTTGCAAAATTTTTAATAACATCCTTATGAATCGCATTACTAACTGGATTAATAGAAACAATATTCTAAATGAATATCAAGCAGGTTTCCGGAAACACTACTCAACTATCGACAATGTATTCGATCTTGTTAATATCGTTCAGTTAAACAAATTAAATGGAAAATACAGTTATGCATTTTTCGTTGACTTCCCATGTGCATTCGATTCGATTCCCAGAAATTATTTGTTTTACAAATTGTCCAGTATGGGGTTGTCATCGAAAATAGTAAGAATACTTCAGTACTCGTAACACAACGAGCAAGAAATTGTTTGGAAATACCTTCTCTGATTCTTTTGACGTAAATCTTGGGGTCAAACAAGGGTGCATATTAGGTCCAGTACTACTTGCTTGAATGACCTTGCTGATACTCTACCTGGAGGAATAGTTCTGGACAACGTCTCCAAACAATGATCGACTCCCTTTATGAGTACAGTAACATGTGGCATTTAAATGTGAACTTGGCGAAATCAAAAATATTGGTTTTTCGTAGTGGAAACAGATTAGCAGGGAGCTTAAGTTGGAAGTATGGTGAAAATGTAGTTGAAATCGTTAATTCTGATAAATACCTTGGTATGGAACTTTGTTTTAATCTATCGTTTAGTAAACATCTCGAAAACAAACTAGCAACATAAAAAATGGCCATTTCTTCCTCCTGGGCTAAATATATAAATCATCCCAAAATATTAAACAAAAATAAACTAAAAATATTCAACGTTATGTTATACGGTGCTTAAATATGGGGTTTCAAAAAATATGATGTAGTTGAAAAATTATTTCGATTTTTATACCCTTCGCCTTCATGAGAAGGGTATATATAAGTTTGTCATTCCGTTTGTAATTTCCACAATATAATTTTCCGACCCCATAAAGTATATATATTCTGGATCCTTATAGATAGCGGAGTCGATTAAGCCATGTCCGTCTGTCTGTCTGGATGTTGAAATCAGTTTTTTGAAGTCCCCAGATATCTTCGAGATCCAAATCTTCAACAATTCTGTCAGACATGCTTTCGAGAAGTTTGCTATTTAAAATCAGCAAAATCGGTTTAGGCCAACCAGAGTTATGGACCGATATGTGAGACAACCTCCATAAAAATTTGATATTTTTTGTCCATTTTATTGCAATATTTTGAAATATATTGCAGATAATGCCATTAAATTTTGTATACGTTGTTTTTATGATAATAGAAGAAAGTGTGTGAAATATAATGCAGATAATACCATGAAATTTTGTATACATTGTTTTTATGATAATAGAAGAAAGTGTGCGAAAAATAGTATGAATCGGTCCATGATTTCTCATAGCCCCCATACAAAAATCTTCCCGAAATATTGCTCAATTATACATAAATGCCTATAAAATTGGAATACCAAGACAAAATTCAGCAAAAATAAGTTTTATGCAAGAATAAATCGCAAAACGAAATTTTTTTTAGTTCGGTCCATGTTTGACCATAGCCCCCATATAAAGTCCACTTCCAAAATTCACTTAAATACGTATAAAACAGATATAAATAATGTTAAACGGCTAAATAAATAAATTGTTGTACTAAATTTTATGGTGATCGGCCCAGAATTGGTTATAGCTCCCATACAAGAACCTCATCTGCAAAAGACATTTATCCTTATATATATTGTATAAATATCGGTACTGACTCAAAACTTTACACAAATCATTTACGTATATACAAAAATCATCCCACAAAATTTTGTGAATTTCGGTCTATTTTTAACCATATGCCCCATATAAAGCCCCCTTCCGAAAATTACTTTAATACTTATAAATCTCTTATAAATAAGGGTACCAATCCAAAATTTTACACGGATCATTTTCATACATGCCTATATCAAACTGCAGGATTTAGAGAATATAAGTCCATATTTGACTATGTCCCCCATATAAGGTCCACTTCCGAAATCCACGCTAATACTAATATATATCTTAAATTATGTTATTATGTTGAAATTCGACGTGAAATATCCTCATATGCATGAAAATCACTGTTCCAAATTTTAAGAAGATCGACCCATAATTTGTCCTAGCTGCAATATAAAAATTTCCAAAAAAACAAATAAATTCGGGTCAGAAAATATTCTTTTCGGATTTAACCCATATTCGGTCCATATATATATCATGATATATATCGTTGGAAAGGTATTTTTAATGCCTTTAATTAAATGTATTACAAATTATCATACACCCAGTATTTCCCGAGATATAGGCCTATATATTTTGAACTTTACGGGCTCGCCCCCTCGAAAATAGGCGTAACCGCCAACAAATTTTTTTTGGTGGTATCTCCTCTAAAAGCCCTATTTGGTGATATTTTTTTTTTTTTTTTGAGCAAAGTCACTAAAACCGAATTGTTCCCCTTTTTTATACTCTGTTTGTTAAATTACACTCAAGATTATTATGAACATCAGACAAACTCTGTAAATTATGGTAAGAATTGCATCCACAACAAAGGTGAAGGGTATATATAAGATTCGGCATAGCCGAATATAGCACTCTATATATTCCTTGTATCTAGATACGTTAAATCTGCACTTTAGTTATATTAATAAAGTACTAAACATGCCATATAACAGACTACCTCGCCAACTTGCTGTAATTGCAAAACAAACTTTTTTTGGCTGATGCAACATTCCATTGCACACTGAATTTGAATGAACCTATACATTGAGCCAATGAACTAATACCTTGAATCAGTGAACATTTTTACTTATTTTTAATGAACCTATACGTTGAGCCAATGAACTAATACATTGAATCAGTTAAAAAAAAAAAACAAATATATATACATAGTAATATACATACATATTTATTTTATTAATTAAAGTATATATCTATAAATACATTCATATTTTAAAATTGAGCGAAATTAGTAAAAATTAAATTTAGTTGCCGACATAAACATGTTAAAATTTTATCTCTTAGTTGCTCGGTCATTATACGTACTTTTGAAGAAGCCTTAGAAACTTTAATCTGATAAAAATAAGATTCAATAAAACTCCAAAATTGTACACAAGCTGGAGGATATTTTAAATAAAATAAATGGAAACATTTAAAGCAAACATCTAAAGCTCTTAAAAAACTAGAAAACTGAAAAGATATTCCATCTAAATAAACAAAAAAAATTCAAAAGCTGTTAACTCTTCTGCTCCAACAGCTAGTATATATGGTTGAACGTATCCAGGCTTAGATGATATCTTATATATATGATCATGGATCTGCTGTGTATTCCTTCCAACGAACAAAAAAGCATTTTGTGAGTTTCGCACTGTATATTTTATTTAGGGCTTCTTATTATTTTCTTTTATAACGCTATGCGTTGGAATAAAAAAACCATGGATACACCACATAAGTCTAACAGCAAAATCGTCTGTAAAAGAAAAAAATAAATTACTATTTGTTTTGTTTTGTTTAAAATTTCTGCCAAGGTTACATCAGGCGTATTAGTTCCGCTTGGACTTCCCGTAAGTGCGCATGGTGACAATTGGGATGAGCATTGCGACCAGGACTGTGATGGTTGTAGAGTTATATCTTGAATAGTAACTGAGGGTGATTTTATCCATTCTTTTGTGATGTTCAAAAAGAATCATATCTCCCATTTTTTGATTTTTGGAATAACAATGGAATGTGGTGATGTTGCACAGGTTATATGTAAACAAATTGTATTTTTATTTAAATATTATTGATAATAATATTTTTTATTTCACTTACATATAAAGAAATCCAACAAATGCTCTAAATCCCAACTTTGGAGTAATTCACTCAGTTCCTTACACTCAGTAGTTGAACTTATGTTACAGCTTTTTTGTGCACATATGTTTTCGTGTACATTAGTGTCGAGAGAGGAATCCATATCCAAGATACTGGATACATTTATGTCTACGGAATTCATATTGCTCTTGATACGCTGTTTAGGAAACAAATTTGTGAAAACTGATGAACAACGATATACCCGCGGAAATTTTGATTTCTTTTTTGCAATCAAAACAATTTTTATTTACTTTGAATAGTTGACACTCACGACACTTAGTTAAAAGTCAATTACAAACTTAATATGAAGTTATATTTTATGCATCTGTTTTGGTTGCTTTAGTTTTTGCTTATGCTGGTGCTTGTGTTTGTGTTGTTTTATTTTTCGTTTTACTTTTATTTTTGGTTTAATCCCGTTATAAAACAATGAATGAGTACGTTAAACTAATGAAAAAGTTCATTCAATCAAGATACTAATTCTTTATATGTTTTTATACACTTATTTTTTTTGCCATTCCCACGTTGTTTAGTTTTATATCAATGTACTGGTACATTGAGTCAAGTAACAAGTTCATCAAAGTTGCTGATGCTTATGTTTAATGAATGCTTTCATACGTACATAAAAGCCAACATTGATTGTCAATGAATACAGTCGAAACTCTCTATAACGAACTCCTATATAACGAATTTTCTTTATTGCGAAGCAATTATGAGAACACTGTGTTTTAGGTCTACTTTGAGTGTATTATATTCTCCATATAACGAATTTCCCTGTAGCGAATATTTCCTTATAACGAAGCATTTTTGCGACCGTAACTTCTAGATTGAAGCGTTTTCAATCTCCATATAACGAATTTATTCAAATAATTTTTCGTTATTATTTACATCAGTGGTTATCAAAACCGAACACACGCATACAAAAAAGAAATCGACATCGCTTTGTTGTGTTACGCTACCACCTGGTTAATTACACCATTATACATACATACCATAAAATTGAAAGTGTATTTTGGGGAACCACCGCACATTTCTTGCAGTTAGCCTTTGCATATCGCGACAGTAAGTTGAAAAATGACTCCGCGCATAAGTATTACTGTGGCAAAAAGTTATTGATCATAAAAGAAGTTGAAAAGGGAAAAGCTTCAAAAAAATACATTGCTAAACAATTTGGAATTCCTTCTACGATTTAAAAAACAAGGATAAGCTTTTAACCAATGTCACAGATAATGCATCCAGTATTAAACGCAAGAAGCTTCGACCTTGTACCTTTAAAGATATTGACGAAGCAATGCTAAAATGGGTATTCGCCGCACGTGGTAGGAATCTTCCTCTGTCTGGACCAATACTTAGAGAAAAAGCAAAACAATTCGCTGAAGCATTGAGCTACGAAGAATTTGAAGCAAGTATAGGCTGGCTTGAAAAATTTAAAAATCGTCACGGCATTGTTCAAAAAACTTTGTGTGGTGAAAGTGCTGCCGCCAACATCCAAACTCGAGATGAATGGGTGACGAATGTCTTGCCAAAATTGGTAGAAAAATATGACGAAAACGATATCTTTAACGCCGATGAGACGGGTTTGTTTTTTAAGTGCTTACCAAATAAAACGATGGCGTTTAAAAATGAGAAGTGCTTTGGGGGGAAAAACAACAAAGAGAGAATTACTGTTATGGTGTCATGCAATATGACCGGATCGGAGAAAGTAAAATTGCTTATCATAGGAAAGGCCAGGAATCCTAGATGCTTCAAAGGAATCAAATCTCTAGACGTGGATTATGAATATAATACGAAAGCATGGATGACAAGCAAAATTTTCTTGAAATGGCTCTTAAAATTGGACCGAAAGTTTGCTTCTCAACAAAGAAATGTTTTGCTTTTTGTTGACAACTGCGCTGCGCACCCTAGGGATGTAAAGAACCAATTGAAAAATATTGAAATTGCTTACTTTCCACCCAACATGACTCCGTTACTTCAGCCAATGGATCAAGGCATAATTTGTAACATTAAAATGCATTTTGACAAAAATTTTGTTACAAATGGAGGACAAAGAACCTCACACGTCCATAAATTTGCTGTATGACATACGAAACTTATGCAAAGTATGGAATATCAATGTAAAATGCGAGACAATTGCAAACTGTTTTAGAAAATCAGGATTTGTAAAAGTTGGCACGACAACAAACAACAGTATGTCTTGGCACGAAGAAGACTATCTGCCACTATCCCACTTTGCCTTTTTAGAGTCTTCATTTAAAACAGTTGCTTATATTAATGCAACATTTAAAGACTACATCAATTTTGACTGTGAAGAAGAATCTGCCGATATTGCGAATCCGTTACCCACATATGGACAACTGTCTTCATCAGTTGAAGGTTTCCGTACTTATTTGGAAATGAAAACCAACGTACCAAATACTGTGTTTACTTCTCTAAATATATTAGAAAATTATATTGAAGAAGAAAAGTGGAAAAATGTACTTCAAACCAAAATAACTGACTACTACAAATAAAAAATGTTAAATGAAACAAAATTGTTTTTATTAAGTTTTGGATATTATCCCTACGGGCTAATTTCGGTCAATTATATTTTCTTCTTTAAATGATGTAAATGAAACAATTTACTTCATCAATTTGCTCTACGTTTCGTCGATGTGGGTTATCGACTTCTTCAGGAGCTATTTTATTAAGATAATTTATCTTATGTTACATCATTTGTTATTATTTAAAAATATATTGTAATTAAAACGGGAATAACACGACACCAAGTTAATTAAAATAAATGAATAAATAATTACAATTGTATACATATAGAATAAATCACAGAATCGTCAAACTTATAACTACGGATATCACAGAAGAATAAGTTTGACGATTCTGTGATTTAGTCGATAACCCACATCGACGAAACGTAGAGCAAATTGATGAAGTAAATTGTTTCATTTACATCATTTAAAGAAGAAAATATAATTGACCGAAATTAGCCCGTAGGGATAATATCCAAAACTTAATAGAAATCTGTAATTGGTCATAAATATAACCTAATACAAAATTGTTTTTCTTTTCTATATAGCGAATTTTCTTTATAGCGAAGTAAATATCCAGGGAAAACATTAATGAATTCAAGTTAATGAACCTCGTTCATTGGTTTTCTGAAGAATACTTTTTTCAGTGCATAGAGTTCATAATAGCATTTAGAAATATAATTTAAAAAATTTGTTTTAAGATTCTCTTTAATAGTCTAATATCTTTATATTTTATGTGCGTTTATGAAAACAGCCATACTTAGTAAACATTGCAAAACAATTTTACCTCTCGTTGCAGCCTACGAAAAGAAAAACTTAGTCTCTGATGCAAGAAATTCTCAATTCCACGACTTATATTCACAGCTAAATTATTGCTTAATGGAAATTAATACCTCTAACCTCTCGTCACGGGCTATAAGTCTTATAATAAAAGCCAGAGGAGGCCTGCTGGACATAAATTCTAGACCTTTTAGAAGTGCAACGAACGGGTTATGTACACTTTGTAACCTTGATGCAACAGAAAACAATTTCCATTTTATTGGCATCTGTCTTATTTTTAATGGATTCAGACGTAAATTTTTCAACAAAAACATTCTAAGCCTATCAAAAGTACTAAGCATTCTTAATGGTCAGCTCAGTAATTATATCAATCTTGTAAATTATTTAGACTGTTGTTCAAAATACAGAAAACTCATACTTAACGAATTTGTATAAGTCAATTACTTTGATATAAATATCATCATATATATAACAGAGTACAGAAACAAACAAAATGAAACGTTTGCTTTCGTTTTGATTTGTTCTTTGCAGTGAGTAAAACAAAAACCAAACATAATCTATGAGAATGATTGTGCCATTTTGTATTGTATTGTTTTTGCCCATGAGCGCAAAAAGTACATTAATATAAACGTATGCAGCTAGAAAAGAAAAGAGTAAGAACAATATTGAAACATTCTGAGAAAAAACTCTACTCTAGCTACTAGACTCTAAGTCCACTAAGTATAGGATTAACAATGATTTGGAATGGCCGGTCTTCCGCCAAACGAAGAGGTCTACCACATTTAGTAAATAATAAAAATAGCCATTTGTAAATGTTTTTTGTTAATTGTACAAGACAAATTAACCGTGTCACTTTTTGTTCTATTCAAAATGTCACTACCTTTTTTTTTTGAATATAGCTGTCATAAACACTACTGTGAGAAGTTTTTAAATGTCGCTCCAAGTTTCCAGTATGTTTACTTAATAATTTATTATTACAATTTTCATTTTTGCAAATAACATGTTTATCATCTACAACTTCAAAAAAAGTCCGTAACAAATCATTTTTTGGACGAGACATTGTGAATTTTGCTCTTGATGTTACACGAAAAAACCAAACAAGAATTAAATCAAGTACTCAAAAAAAAAAAAAAACGTTTCTCTATTTGTTTTGTACTCAAATGTACGATTGTAACGCTAAATTAAAAAATGCAGATGAGTGAAAAGCCAATTGTTTCGTTTTCTACCTTTGTCATTTGAAAAGTTTTTGCTTTGTTTTTGCTCATGTACAATACAATTTAAAAATTTTGATTTGTTTTGTACATTTCGCAAACGTTTGCGAAAGGTTTTGTTTGTTTTCATACTCTGATATATACTAAGAATATTTCTTCCACAAAAAAAAAAAATAAAAATCAAAAAAAAAAAAAAAAAAAAAACAAAACAAAAACAAACAAACATATTAATATATAAATATTTTTATAAACAGCATTTATTTTGCCAAACTGGCTCACAACTATAAGTTAACCAGTTATAGATAATTAATTATATTAAAAATGAATTTTGTAAACTATATTTAAATTTTGTATGATATATATAATATATCTATTAAATAAATAAAAAAAAATAATAATCAGCATAGCTGGCAAGCATGTATTATGCTTGCTCAGCATATTCCCATAATATGTAAGAATAATAATTTATATTAGCATTAAGATAGACTTAAGAATAATGAATAAAGAAACATGAAGTCGAACAGACGCATAAGCGGCTGTTCAAACTAAATACAGAACAACAGCCAACAACAAACAAATCTCTCATTAAACACAATTAATTAAAACTAAATTTATATTCCAAAAAATTAAGAACAACAAATTAATAACTTATAATTTACCAAAAAGTTTAATAAAGTTCTATGCTGGTGCGGCCAAAGCACCATCTACAGTAACATCAACAGAAAATAAACAACAAGAAGATTTAGAGAAAACCCACAGCCTAATTATCGGAAATTCTTAAAAGCATCCAAAATCAACACCTCCTGGGATACCTGCCCCTGGAAAATTAAAAATCTTACAATTACACAGAAAAACAGCAGAAACTTGGAGAAGATCTAATGGCCTACTGGACAGCGACCCAGACATAAAAGATAAGTTAATAAAATTGTGTATATTTTCATTTTTAATATTTTGTTATGTTTAAGTTTTCATATCCTTTTTCCTTTGAGAAATAATTTTTGAAATTTATAAAATTATAATGTAAAACATTTTTATCCTGAAGAAATATCGAAATAGTGAAATATCGAAATAATATTTTAATATTTTATAAAAAAAATTACCTTAAGCTTTAATAATCACCAAAATCTTAATTAATTAAAAAAAGAGGTCAAATAAAAATAAAATATTTTATTACTTTCATTATTAAAAATAATACATTTCTATATAGTGAAAAAATAAAAATATTAAAATAACTTAAATATTATAATTATAATTTATATTTTGTTTTATTTAAATTTATAATTTATTTTATATTTATTTATTAATATATAATAACTAACACTAATAAATATTAAAGATTAATTAGTAAACCACCACTAAAATGGTATACCAAAATTAAAAAATTATAAATAAATAAAACCTTTACTACAAACTAAATAACCGGTGTATACAAACGTGTCCCTCCATTGGTATAAAACAAAAGTATTTCACCTTTTGTGATCATCAATTGGTGATTATTATATCGGGTTTTCCAATAGCTACTTGACAACTCTGAATTTAAATTGTGAACGCACTATTTCACTGATCATCTAATTGTTGCTTTCTTTTTTTTCAGTAAACTTAACATTTTCGTTATGGTAAAGTACACGAAGGAACAACGTTTGGAAATTATAAAAATGTACTACCGAAATTCGGAGTCGGTGACCGCAACTTTAAGAGCGTTAACTCCAATTTTCGGTCGTAATTATCGCCCTAGTAGACAAGCAATAACAAGTTTAGTGCAAAAATTTGAGTCTACATATTCATTGTGTGATGCTGTCGTGCCAGTGAGACAACGGCCTGGTCGAAGTTCCGAAAATATCGCTGCCGTTCAGGCGTCCGTAGCAAACGATTCAAATCAGTCGATTCCGCGGCGTTCTCAAGAACTGGGCATCCCCAAGACCACTTTATGGCGAATTTTGCGTAAGGATCTGGGTTTACACCCATACAAGATTAAGCTGACTCAAGAATTGAAGCCGATGGACCATTTGAGTCGACGTACGTTCTCCGATTGGGCTCTGGAGAAGATGCACCAAGATGATGAATTTCATCGCAAAATCATCTTCAGTGACGAAGCTCATTTTTGGCTCAATGGGTTCGTCAATAAGCAAAATATGCGTTATTGGTCTGCTGAAAATCCACATGTGCTTCACGAATCACCACTTCATCCACAAAAAATTACTGTTTGGTGCGCTTTGCATGCCGGCGGCGTCATTGGGCCATATTTTTTCGTCGACAATAACGATCGTCACGTTACTGTGAATGGCGATCGTTATCGCGCAATGATTAGCGATTATTTTTGGCCCGAATTGGAACACATGGACTTGGATGACATGTGGTTTCAACAAGACGGTGCCACAAGCCACACAGCACACGTTACAATCGATTTACTGAAGAGTAAGTTTGACGAGCGTGTTATCTCAAGAAATGGACCAGTCAATTGGCCGCCTCGTTCTTGCGATTTAACGCCTCTAGATTTTTTTCTTTGGGGCTACGTCAAATCATTGGTCTATGCCAACAAGCCGACAACGTTGGAAGAACTTAGAGCCAACATTGAACGCGAAATAGCGGCCATTCCGGCCGAAATGTGTGACCGAGTCATCCAAAATTGGGTCCAACGAATCGACCACTGTCGACGTGGCCGCGGTGCCCATATGAACGAAGTCGAGTTCCATTCATAAATGTTTTGAATGTATTTCAAGTCGGTAATAAAGTTTTGGAAATATCTCAAACGGTTTGCGTTTTATTTAAAAAAAAAGTTGTCAAGTCCTTATTGGAAAACCCTATATATATATATTTTTTTTTTTTTTTTTTTTTTTTTTTTTTTTTTTTTTTTAGCCTTTATTTATTGATTGAATCTTCATATAATGAAATGACAATAAGTATTCAAATCTTAATACTAAAAAGAAAATAATAAGCCCAGCCAGTGCTAGACAAACATTTTATGATACTAAAAAAAATTTCACATCAACTGATCCAGTCATCTATTTTGCGCTTGAGTT
Source organism: Bellardia bayeri (assembly GCA_950370525.1). NCBI lineage: Eukaryota > Metazoa > Arthropoda > Insecta > Diptera > Calliphoridae > Bellardia > Bellardia bayeri. The sequence continues at coordinate 39,534,339 of OX493265.1, read as the reverse complement.
AAAGCAAGGGTATCCCTCCTTCTCAACCGATTATGGCCACTAAAGTTAAGGATGTCTCGTGCAAGTGGGTTTGGGTGGTGTTCAAGTTTGCTGACATACTTTGACGCGTGTTTTGTAAATTCAACTTTTACTAATGGCACGCATAGATCTTTGTGAATTCGAGAATTTTTAACATACCATGGAGCTGCAGTAATTATACGTAGAATTTTATTTTGACCCCTTTGAATTTTTTCAATGTTTGATGCTGAGGCAGTACCCCATAATTGAATTCCATAGCACCAGATTGGCTTTAGAATTGCATTGTACAACAATAGCTTGCAGTCCAACTTTAGTGAAGAATTTCTGCCAATTAGCCAATTAAGTTGCACTGCTTTTAATCTCATCTGTGTAAGTTTCGCTTCAATATGAGACTTCCAAGTTAAACGGCGGTCGAGGTGAATGCCGAGGTATTTGACTTCATTATGTTGAGGAATAATTTGATTATTTATTTTGATGAACGAGCAAGTTTCTTTTCGCAATGTGAAAGTGATATGAATACATTTCTGTTCATTAACCCTGATTTTCCAAAGCTCTAGCCAATTCTCTAGTTTATAAACATAATTCTGCAAATTCTGTGATGCTACTTGGTGGTCCTTATGAACGCTGATAAAGGCTGTATCGTCTGCGAAAGTTGACGTGTGGATTTTGGGGTCTGACGGCATGTCGGAGGCATAAATCAAATATAAAGTAGGACCCAGTATGCTACCCTGTGGCACACCTGATTCAATTGGCTGAGCGGGGCTTAAAAAATTCCCTTCTTTGATTTTAAATTTGCGACCGTATAAATAGCTTTCCATAAGTTTATGGGTGTTAGCAGGCAGAGTTAATTTTATTTTGTGCATTAAACCGTCATGCCAAACTTTGTCGAACGCTTGGGACACATCAACGAAAAGGGCGGAGCAGTATTTTTTGTCTTCCAACGACCCTCTTATCACATTTACCAATCTGTGTGTTTGTTCGATGGTGCTGTGTTTAGCTCTGAAGCCGAATTGATGATTAGGAATGCATTCAGTGTCGTTCAGAATTGGAATCAACTTAGTCATTAACAATTTTTCGAACAGTTTAGAAATTGTCGGCAGTAGGCTAATTGGCCTATATGACTCTACTTTGGTGTGATCCTTCCCTGACTTAGGAATCATAGTGATCATAGAAACCTTCCAATCTGCAGGATAGTATTCTAGGCGTAAAATAGCGTTGAAGATAAAGAGGATAATTCTTCTAGCTACACGAGGTAACTCCACAAGCATTTTATTGCTGATTTTATCCATACCTGGAGCCTTTCTAAGGTTCAGAGTACCAATAGCGCTTTGGACATCACCAAAGTTTAGTCTTAGAGGTACAGGAGGTCTAATAACGAGTGGTGGCAAATCAGATACGTTATTTGAGTTGTTTTTAGTAAACACATTTCTTAAATGGTTAACAAATAATGTCCCTTTCTCGGAATCATTTCTAGCCCAGTCACCAGTCGGATTTCGCAAAGGAGGTTTTCCTCTCACTGGTCTTTTTAAACCTCTTGCCGCCCTCCATAACGAGTAGTCAGATTGTGGGGTACTATCAAGACCCTCCAAGTAGGATCTAAGTGAAGCCGTTCTTTGGGTTTCTAAGAAATGTCTTAGTATATCTCTGCATACCCGTAGCCTAGCTTTCAGTTCAGGAGACCTGTGAAGTTGCCACTCTCTTCTCATTCTTCTTTTTTCTGATAGGAGATGTTCGAGTTCAGATAAATAAGTTCTGTTTGTCCTATTTCTACATTCAACGTGATAAGTGGAAGCGTGATGCACAGCTCGTCGAAGGTCCTCGGTAAAGTTGCCAATCGACTCATCGATATCGTCGGTAGTTCTCAACACAATATTTTCCGTGCAATGAGAACTTAAATACTTTTTGTATTTTATCCAGCTTACTCGGGTCTTAGTCATGTTTCTAAATGGAGAGCCACACACTTGAGGGAAATGCATTGAAATGATAGTAGGAGAGTGATCTGAGGACAAGTCTAATGAAGGATCCACTTGCATCCATTCTACAGGGATATTTTTCACTACTCCAAAGTCAATAACATCGGAAATCTTCCGTCGGTCCGTCGGCCAGTAGGTGGGATGTCCGCTTGAGAGTACATCTAAGCCCATTTGAGCAATGGTGTTGAAGAGTACGCGACCCTTTGGGGTTACCAGACGTGAACCCCAAAATGTGTGTTTGGCGTTAAAGTCGCCAGCAACTAAAAATCTAGCTCCAAGGGAATTAAAGAAGTTATGGTACTGGTGTTCTTTTATTGAGAATCGAGGCGGAGAATAAATCGATGATAAAACAAATTTGTATTGACAGAATTCAATGCAAATGTTTGTTGCTTGGAGGTAATCCTCACTTATGTTATTCATTAGATAATGTTTTATTCTGTTCTTTATAAGAATTGCCGAACCTCCACAAGCTCTTCCGCGGGGATCTTTAGTATCGTACAACACGTAGCCATTAATTTTGAAGTACCCTGTCGACGTCAAGTGAGTTTCAGCAATCATCATAACATCAATCTGCTTATCCATCAGGAAGTATTCCAGTTCGTTTTTATGTTGGCGGAAGCCGTTCGCGTTCCAAAAACAAATTTTTAAATAAATCATTTCTTTAAAATGGCTTGCAAGATAGTGGATTGCATTTTCAGCATTTCCTGCATCATGGATGTCATGGTGGTCGTAAAAGTGTTCATAGTTTGGACAAGTGTCTGCAATGTTGTCTCTAGATTGTTGATATGTGGCTCAGAATATTGCGATACAGGTTCCTGCTCCAGACCTGGCATATTAGATTTGACCACGTTTGCGTAAGAAACTTGTCTAGAATTAGGAGCGTTTACGTGAGTAGTTGGTGGTACAATTTGAGGAAAATTCTTACTCGACGTGAAATTAGGTTGTTGAGGATGGTCAGGTAATACTGGCGACTTATTGGTCCTTATGCCCTTCAAATAAGTATAAACTGGACAACCTCTATAATTAGCGGTATGATTTCCTCCACAGTTACTGCATTTTTTTATTTTTAAGTCCGTTTTGGACTTATTACATTGAGCAGTTGCATGTAGTTCCCCACATGCAACACAAACAGACGGCAATTTACAATACGCTTTGGTGTGACCAAATTCTTGACAATTAAGACACTGGACGGGTCCAATACGCTTATGCCGTTCCTCCACGGTAATTCTACGATGCAGAAGATAAATAAGATTGTAAATTGGATGGGACTCGTTTTTCTTTAAGGCAACATCTCCAGGTTCCAATTCTACCCTGAACATGGGCTGAGGAATCTTTTCTAATATTCACTACGCTCTTGATTTTGAACCCTTTGTCCATTAATCCGTTCTTTATCTCCGCAGGATCAACACATGGGTCTATACCCTTTAGAACGACTTGGAGTCCTTTTGCGCTTTTGAGCTGATAGGTATAGAAATCCCTGGTCTCCCTCTCCAACTGGTTGGACAATTTTCGAAAATCATCTTCCCTATTCACTTGGATCTTTGTCTCGCTGATTTTTCCATGTTTAATTGAGGTTACGCTAAACATGTTCTCACCTATTACAGCAACAATTCCTTGTACCAGTTTATTGGAAGTGGGCTCTCTCAGGTAAATTGGTGGTCTTTTTCGGTATTTCTGGGTCATCCGTCTGAAGTAGAGCAAATCTGTTTTGATCATTTGGCTTATCACTGCTGACGATCTTAGGAACTTTAGAATTGGAAGACGTTTGAGCAGATGTCGGGCTCCTCTGTCGCTTGAGAACGGTGATGTACTTATCCATACCTACTTGTTTTTTGGGTTTGACTGCACTATTTGATGAAGCTGATGATTTCTCATCGGATGAGATAACTATATTGGGCGAACAGGAACGGCGCCGTATTTCGGCTTTTGTAGTGAGAAGAAACTCCACGGATTTTCAACATGACGATTCAATACCGATTTCTATACATAAACCAATAACCAAGTACCGAAATCGACATTTCAGTACCTCAACCTTCCACACGTCCTACTCAAACCACTCCTACAATCATGCCGCAAACACTTGTTGAATTTGTAAATACTGCCTCCAGGCTAATACCTGGGGGGTTATTATGTATTTCTATTCGAATCGGAAAATCAACGAATTCGTAAAAATGGGATTACGTATTGCGATTTTCGGAAATTTATTTCCGAACGTTCATAAATTAAGGAAATTTTTTAATCCCATTCGGAAACCAAAAAAATCCCTTTCGAAATTGCAACTATGTATTACGAAAGCAAATGTCATATGTGTTATTAACGTATACAGATTTTTCGAATGCTATTTTGATTGCGGAAATTTTATAGTTATTTTTTTACATACATAAAAGAGATTAAAAAAAACAAATTTGAAAATGTAAGTATATACTCTTAATATTTAATTAATAAAAAAGTTTTGTTAAATGCTTTGATTTTAAATTATTTAAAGGGAAACGTCTAAAAAAAGTTCATATACGAAGCCAAGGCAATATGAAATAATGGTGGAATTCATGACATTGCATGCAGATTTGGCAAAAGGACACCTCAATGTTTCTAATGCCAAAACCAAATGCAGGGAGTTATGGCAGAAACTATCACAAGATTTGAATGCTGCAGGTCCACCTTCACATGAGGTAGAAAAGTGGAAAAATGTATTTATAATATCATGCACATACATACATACAAAATAAAATAAATATGAATACTTTAACTTACAATATAACCTTTTTTCACATGAATTCCAAGGTATGGGCGGATTATAAGCAACACATAAAGGTAAAGTTTCGCCGCAACAAAAATAGTATTTCAGGAACTGGAGGTGAACCAAGTAATTACTGTTCCCTTTCACCGCTGGAGCAAAAAGTTTCTGAACTGCTTTCAATTGACGAATATATTGAAGGAATGAGTGGTACTTGTAGATACGGAGCACAAATAAATACTACAATAAGTATTAGAGATGATGACGCAACTGAAGAAATTACAATACCTTGCAATAACTTTGAATCAAACAATAATGAGACAACCATAAATACACCATATACTCCACATCGATATACCCGTGGTAGTTTAACTAATAAGCAGACATTATTAGAAAAACAAGTAAACAATCAAATTAAATACCATGAAAATTCTATAGAACTTTTAAAAAACTGTGATGAAAACCAGAAAAAAATATTAACAGAATTAGACAATATAAATATCTCAACGACCAATAAATATTTAAAATGGAGCAGTGATACAATGGAACGCATCTACAGATTAAAAAAAGAGAAGTTTGAATTTTTCAAGAAAAATGAAATGAAAAAAAAACGCACGGGATGCTTGATCTGAAAAAGGAGAAATTAGAATTTTTAAAGAAAAATCAATTGGAAATACCGAAATGCAAAATTAGAATTAAAGAAGAAAATTTTTGAATTAGAGAAAAAGAAAATGTAATTAATTTAAATATTGAGTTTTCCCTACTTGAATTTTAATTTTTTTTTAACAATACTATTATTTTGTGTTATGTTTGTTTGTTTATTTTTTAATATACTGTTATGAATTATTTTTATGTTTTAATATGTATATGTATGTATGTAATACAAATGTACAAATATAAATATTAAGTAGCTCCATTGAATTAAAATTGTTATTCACGTTTCAAAAAAAAATAGTTTTATTTATATCCATATTTGATTTAAGTTGTGATTTAATTATTTTATTCAGTTTCTTATCATAATATTTTTTATTTCATTTCGAATACTTTTTGCTATATTTAGTAAATTTGTCTCTAAATTACTTTCTGCATTGCTGTTAGGTAAAGATAAAGATTCATCTTCTTCAGTTTCCAAACTGTAACTTTGTATATTGTACATCAAACAAATATTGTGTAGTGCACAACATACGTTTAGAATTTGGGCTGCCTTTTGTGGGGAGTAATGCAGTTCTCTCGCTGCCAAAAGGCAACGAAATCTTGCCTTCAGTACTCCAAACGTTCTTTCTATAATTGATCTTGCTCTGGAATGTTGATAATTAAAAAATGCTTCATGGGAATTCTCAATAGCATTTCAGAATGGTGTCAAAATCCATGGTTCCAAGGGATAACCAGAATCACCTGCAAAATTATGATGACTTGTTAATATTAGAGTTTATATAAATATTTTACCAAGAATTCTAGTACCAGTATCTCCAGCTTGAAACTTTATTTTCATATATTGCCTTTCTTCCGACAAATTTCAAATGTGAGAATCGTGACAAGCGCCTCCAAAACGTCCATTGATGGCCCGAATATACATTTCATGATCGCAAATCTAATAAATAAAAATTTTTACGTTGTGTAATAATTTGGCATATACATTATTTTCTTTATTAAACCCTACCGCCATTGCATTTATACTGTGTTTAAGTTAAAATATAAATGCTCATTGTTATTTGGCCTTATTATTTGTATGTGAGTTCCATCCACTGCACCAATAACTCCAGGTATTCTACATTTGCTGTAAAAAAATCTTTTCTCTTCGCTCATTCCAAAAACAATGTGTTTAGGACAAAGATTTGTTTCTATTGATTCAAATACCTCCGACAAACATATAGAAATATATGACTGTGACATTCCCAACAGGCGGTCTTGGCCAATCTGATGTTGATAACCACTTTGCCCTAAAAATTTCAATGTGGCTGCCAATTTCAACATAGGAGGGACGGCGCTGGATCTCTGTGTTGCTTTTAAGTCATTAGTAATGGAGTTTAACACGTACATAAATGCATCTTTATTGAGACGAAAATTTTTTATAAAACTAAGAAATATTTTTGCGTTAATTCAATCATATTTACGAATCATTTATGAAAATATATTACTCACGAATTTTCACTGAGATTCATAATGTTTGATGTATCTCTTATAAACTGGCTTTGATCTCTATCTGGAACAAAATCATCTTCATCACTTTCCCACAACAAAACACTATCCATTTTAGTTATTTTTAAATCTTTTGATTTGCAATTTAAACTTTTATTTTAAAAAATTTCAGCTGCTATAGCTATTACCAAAAACAGTTCCAATGAAAGAGTCAAACTGATCATGGAATCAGCGACCTTCAATAATATGAATAAAGTTATGACTAAATTCATAACTAGTTGCACCGAAGCATATGGCCAAATAAACTCAATTCATATGGTGACAGAAGCCAAGGTTTCAACAATGGCAACCAAGGCAGAAGTCAAAATAGAAATTTTAATCAGAATAGAAACCAAAATAGAAATAACAATAATAATAGCAACAATAATGGCTCATATCGTAATAACAATAATGGTAGCAATCGTAACAATAACTACAACAATAACAATTATTATGGTTCATACCGCAATAACAACGGTAACAGAAACCGCAATGACTATCAAAATAGGAATATTAATCTAACTGCACAAAACGACTCGGGAAACGGGCAAGCACCCCTAAATACTCAATAGAAACTAAAACCTACAATATCAATTTAAATTTACGTAGCTACTTACACTATAGTACTACCCTCAATGACATAACTTCAATTCTTTCAATAGATACCGGCGCTGATATTTCAATTATATGAATTAAATATAGATAAATACCTTATAAAACATACATTTCACGTAGTTAAGGATGATTTCAAAATTCAACCAGATGGAATTATTGGAATGGATTTCATACGAAAGTATAATTGTGTACTAGAATATTCCACTGATAGAGACTTAATAATTATTCGATCAAATGAAATTGATCATGACATTGGAATATCAATTAGAAATGGTCCCACTATAAATTCCATATCAATACCTGCAAGATCCGAAGTAATAAGATCAGTACCAATAAATTCATCCGAACAAAATGTTTTGATACCATATCAAACAATCCAAAACGGCGTTAACGTGGCAAATACAATAACATCTACGTCAAACCCATTAGTAAAAATAGTTAACACAACTGAACATGATTTGATAATTCATGATATCAAACTCGTTACAGAAACTCTAACCTATTACACAATTGTCACACAGGATTTTATACCGGCCAAATCCAAAGAAAAATTGGAAAGACTTTCAAGAAACTTTCCATCATTTTTAGAAAAAGATTTAAAACTTTTATGTAAAGAATTCATAGATATTTTTGCGTTAGAATCTGAAAATATATCGGTAAATAATTTTTACAAACAAAAGCTTAAAGTCAATAATACTCAACATGTTTACATAAAAAACTATAGAATTCCTCATTCTCAAAAGGAATAAGTAAACAATCAGGTTGATAAGCTAATTAAAGAAAGATGAGAAAACAATTTTGGAAACACTGAACACATATCATAAGAAAATACAATTTACTATTGAAAAGGAAAATTTTTCACAGATAATATACTTAGACATGAACATAATAAGAGATGGAGAACATATTATCACTAATTGGTACATGAAACCGACTTCCTCTGGACGACCCATCAATTTTAATTGATGAATGAAAATAAACACGTTCACAAATTTCGTCGATAACATAATCAACATGAGCCACGTACAATTCAGAAACGAAGACATCCAGAGAATTAGACAAATACCATTGTACCATTTATTCCTAAACTGACAGAAAACAGAACCTTAAGGAATATAATAAACAACAAAAACATGATGATAGCTCAAAAATCCAATTCTACACTGAGGCGTGTGTTTACTAACAGAAAGAGCAAAATAGATAAATTGAAAACGGAAAATGTTGTTTACGAAATTACATGTAAAGGGGATGAAAGCCATCAATGTAATAAAGTTTATGTAGGGACTACGAGACGCATGTTGGGAACGAGAATAGCAGAACATGAAGCAGACGTAAGAAAGGGAAAATAATCAACTGGACCTCACAACACGCAAAAGAGAGCGGACATACGGTTGATTTTAAGAGTGTGAAAATACTTGACAAGGAGAAATCCGAAAATAAGAGATACACATTGGAAGATAGTAATAATACTAAGCTCCAATTCAGCCTGCAATTAATTAGAAGTAATAGTTCTGTGATATCCGTAGTTATAAGTTTGACGATTCTGTGATTTATTTTATATTTATACAATTGTAATTATTTATTCATTTATTTTAATTAACTTGGTGTCGTGTTATTCCCGTTTTAATTACAATATATTTTTAAATAATAACAAATGATGTAACATAAAATAAATTATCTTAATAAAATAGCTGCTGAAGAAGTCGAAAACCCATATCGACGAAACGTAGAGCAAATTGATGAAGTAAATTGTTTTATTTACATCATTTAAAGAAGAAAATTGACCGAAATTAGCCCGTAGGGATAATATCCAAACCTTAATAGAAATCTGTAATTGGTCATAAATATAACCTAATATAAAGACGATATTGTTGAACCATCTATTTCAGATCACAATAGCCCAATTCTCTTAGTACTAACGAAACCGCTACCAGGTACCACTCAGAAAAGATGGAGATTAGTAGAGCGGTTAACAAAAATTTAGTGGCTGATAAATTCTCTTTACCTCGTATAGACGATATTCTTGATCAATTAGGTAGAGCTGAATTCTTCTCTTGTCTTGATCTGATGTCAGGTTTTCATCAAATAGAACTTGAAGAACATCCTTTTCAACGGATAAAGGATCTTTCAGATTTAAAAGATTGCCGTATGGTATTAAAATAGCCCCTAACTCTTTCCAAAGTATGATGTCATTAGCATTTTTAGGTTTGTCTCCAGCACAAGCATTCGTGTATATGGATGATCTAGTAGTAATGGGTTGTTCAAAGGAGTAGAGCTGTGTCGTTCATGAACCAACGGGTTACAATGAACGGATCACTTCATTGAACGGAATGAGCCGGTCATTTAACTGAACGGTTTTCGTTCAATAGTGTACGGATCAATTTCGTTCAGCTGCTGTTTATCAAAAGACAAGAAGAAAATCACATTCAATAAGGGTTGTATTCATTCGTTCAAAGTGAACGATTGAAAGAATCAGTCTTGGATATATGAACGAAAATGAACAATCGGGCACAACTCTACAAAGGAGCATATGTTACGTAATTTAAAAAAACGTGTTTGAATTATGCAGAAAATATAATCTGAAATTACACCCAGATAAATGTTCATTTTTCTGCACCCAAGTTACATTTTTAGGCCACAAATGTACCGATCAAGGTATATTGCCTGATGATAGCAAATTTTCTATAGTACAAAACTATCCAACGCCAAAGACTGGTGATGAAGCTAAACGCTTTGTAACTTTTTGTAATTATTACCGAAGGTTCATACCAAATTTTGTTGAGTCATCAGACACATAACCAGATTTTCTAGAAAAAATGTACCTTTTGAATGGAACCAGGATTGTGAAAATTCCTTCCAGTATTTTAAAACCCAATTACTAAGCCCTACAATTCTACAATACCCTGATATTTCTAAAAAAATTTATATAACAACAGATGCAAGCAAACACGCTTGTGGAGCTGTGCTTAGCCAAGAGAAACAAGGTACACTAATGCCAATTTCATACGCCTCAAGATTCCTCACTAAAAGTGAAAGTAATAAATCTACTATAGAGCAGGAATAAACTGCAATACATTGGGCAATAAAACATTTTAGACCATATATTTACGGTAAAAAATTCATCATTCAAAGTGACCATAGACCACTTATCTACCTATTTTCTCTAAAGAACCCGTCCTCAAAGCTCATGCGTATGAGACTTAACCTCGAGGAATATGACTTTGTAGTCGAGTATATTAGGGGTCAGGAAAATACAGTGGCAGACGCGCTGCCACGAATAGAGTTTCAGGATATTAAAAACCAGACTTCAGTCTAAAACAAGCGAGATAAGTATACAGAGATACACCGCATACAGAATCAAATAAATATAATGTATATGAGGATATAAATGCCCATGAGCATCGTAAAATACCTCGATTGTATTTTACTAAGTATAAAGTAATTATCCATAAAGAAAAGCAAGTACTTTCTGATTTTAAGTTGAAGGACTTTGTTATTAATAGAAATGTCGAACTAGGTCACCTCTTTCTAAAGCTTCAAAAAATAGCTAATAATATTGGTCTAGAAACATTGCTACTCTCACTAGATGACAGTATGCTTAGTTACCTAGGAACAAATTTTGAAACCTTCAAAAGTAAAGGTAATGAAATCTTGCAAGATTCAAATTTAACAATTGTGCTCGTACCGAAACTTACTAAAGTTTCGAGTGATTCTGAAAAACTGCGAATTATGCAAAAATATCATGATGATCCTATCACGGGAGGACATCCAGGCATCACTTGCATGATAAAGAAAATTAGACTTCAATACCATTGGAAAGGCATGACTAGAGACATAACAAAATACGTCAAAATTGTCAATCATGCACAATGAATAAAACAGTTGTCAAAGGGAAAGAACCTCTTGTTCTTACACCTATGCCTGCGAAAGCGTTGGATATTGTCATTATTGACACTATCGGTCCGCTACCAAGATCTGAGTCACAAAACGAATACGCGGTGACAATTATGTGCGATTTAACTAAATATTTAGTTACTATACCTGTACCTAACAAATCAGCCAAAATCGTAGCTAAAGCCATTTTGGAAAACTTCATCCTAATATATGGATCAATGGCGAAAATAGTCACTGATATGGGTACAGGTATATGAATCAGACTTTACAAGAACTAGGCTCACTGATGAAGATAAAAAAACTAAATTCTACACCTTATCATCATGAAACTGTGGGAACAGTAGAAAGATCCCACAGAACGTTCAACGAATATCTAAAAGCATATATTTACTCACACAAATCCGATTGGGAATGTGGCTAAAATATTTTACATATTTCTACAATACCACACTGTCAACCGCCCACGGATATTGTCCTTTGGAACTAGTCTATGGAAAAATACCACCTTCCCTAAGTCTAGTGAAGGAAAGAAAATAAAGTTGGACCACTGTATAATGTCGATTTATACGAAAAAGAAGTTAAGTTCAGACTTCAAGTTGCACAATGCAGAGCAGCAAGCCTCATAGAACAATCCAAACTGCAAAGACAACAAATTTCCAATGAGGGGACCAACACCCAAAATATATCCATTAACGATTTCGTTATGGTCCGCAATGAAGCTGGACACAAGTTAGATGCCACCTATAAAGGACGTTATCAAGTGATAAGCCTCGATGACCACAACAATGTCGAGCTCCTTGATAAAGGTAATAGTACCTTCAAGATACATAAAATAGAATAAAAAGGTGAATGCGTCATAACTTTCCTGATTTCAATTAATGAACTTGCCAAATATACACATTTTTCCCAGATTAATATTTGATTTTTTTTCCTCTGCAAAATTTCCTTCAATTTTTCTTTTACTTTAAATTTTTTTACTTAGTTAAAAATTTTTTCCTTTTACAGGAATTTCAGTTCCAATGTATATCATGTATATTATTCAAGGGTTGCAAATTCAACCATTTAACAATTTAATTTACATTTATTTTTTTTTCATTACTATAAAATTGATTTATAACTATATTTATATATATTTTTAAATATCATTTCTCATGAAATTAATGAAAAGAAATGAAATTATTATTTTTTCCTTTTATAAATAAAAACGTTTTTACTAATTCATATTTTATCCATTATTAGAAATAAAAATGTTTTTATTAAATTCTTTAATAATTCCAAGGACTCCCAACAGGGGGAAGGGATCACATATAAAGTGCTAAACGTCTCTCAAAAGAGAATCCCTATATCCTTCTTAATATTTTGTGACGATGGAAGTCGGTGAACCTCGTTTCCACCCACACTTTAGAATATGTTGTTTATTTTTTTTTGAAATGAATTAAATTTGTAACTTTTTTATGTTTTTGAGGCTTTTAATTTGAATTAAGATTTAATTAATTGTTACATTATATAATTTGGAATTTTATATAAATTTCGTGCTATTACTTTAGGTGTAAAAGAAAATGAATTAAGATTATTTTTGTATTGTGTATTAGTATTTGACTACACACCACTGCTGGTGAATTAATTTGAGTTTATTAACGGTCATGAAAGGCGACATCTAGTGGTAGTGACACAAATTGGCACATGAGACACACCCTCTAGCGGCGTGTAAGCAAACACCTCATACACAACACTGTCACAAACAGCTGAGCAAATGGGTAGACGCAACTACCTTGGTTGTATGTCAACAGAAAAAAAGGTATAAAAGCAGAACAAAAATGCAACTCGGGAGCAGTCAGTTTTCATCAGTCGGTGAATACAGTGGTAGGTAAGTCGTATCGTATGGTGGTTATCCCGCTGTACACTTTAGTCGTTGTGTTTAGTAGTTTTGGGGTGGTGTTTGTGTAGCCTCAAATTGAAGATTCCGTGGTTATCCCGCAGGTGTTCAGTTTGGTGCGACATAAATATCATAAGCCGAGCGTGGTGGTGTGCCCGTGGTTATCCCGCAGGTATACAACTACGAGTCACTCGACACATCGTTTCCGTGGTTATCCCGCAGATTCGTTGTCGTTTGGTGGTTTCACTTGGCCACAACAGGAGTGGTGTGCGTGTGGGCCAGATTACAGATTCCGTGGTTATCCTGCAGGTTTGAAATCTGGTGCTGCTCCAACATAAAGAGTCGAGCGTAGTGGTGTGCCCGTGGTTATCCCGCAGGTATACGACTACGAGTCACTCAACACAGCGTTTTCGTGGCTCGCTGTCGTTTAGTGGCTTCACTGGACATTTAGAAGCTCCTACTAAATCGACATACCACCACTGACGGTGTTAAACAGGCCGTTCGTACGGCGATCATTTTGTAAAAGAAAACATGAGGGGGTCGTGTCGGCCAACGACGTCGTGGTTATTCCATTAAGTGTCGAATGCCAATAAACGCCTAATAATAATAAAATTAAATAATAATAATAATATAACTTAGTATTATAAGTGAGAAAAATATAAATAAATGAATGACTGAAAATAAGATTGGTTCTGTGTTCGGAGTTTCCTTTTTAACGAAGTCTCGAATAAATAAAATTATTGTGAGTGGACCCTGGGTATCCGGCCAGATATACCCCAGCAAAGAAAAAAGGTTCATTACAATTTAGTCCATTCACATGTTTTTAATATATATATTTCATCCTTTAATGGATTTTCATTCCTATTTTATATGTGTAAGTACTACCGACTTTTTAACTAATAGTAGTCACTATTTTAAGATAATATTTATTAAACTATTGTAAATACTATCGTCGTTATATTATTTCTAAAAGAACAATCAAACTTTCTTTTGATTGTTCTTTTCGTATGTAACTAAACACTCATTCTTTGTTGAGTATTTCTGTCCACGCTGCACATAGCTGGCAAGCAAATATTATGCTTGCTCAGCATATTCCCATAGTAGAATAATAATTTATATTAGCATTAAGATAAACTTAAGAATAAAGAAATAATTAATAAAGAGACATGAAGTCGAACAGACGCATAAGCGGCTGTTCAAACTAAATACAAGTGTTTTAATTGTGGAAACTGATATTACAATACTGGATTTAGAAGCTATCAGTCCATAATTGGTCCATTTCTTCTAAAATCTTTTGTAAATAATGTTATTGAGATCAAATTCAAACAAAAAAATATAATAAATATATACACATATAATATGAGGCTCTTATATCTTATGGCGTTTTCTTTTCTGGCAAAAATGCTAGTTAAACCAATGTAAATGTTTTACAAATCTTGTTGATGTGTTTTGTGTTAAATTGTTAATTTTAGATAAACTGAATTGTTCTGAATTCCCAAGCGTCTACTGTATTTAAAAAGTTAAATTTAACATTCTGTATAAGAATACATTGAATGCTAACAGTGGCATTATAAACAGCGCTGAGTCGTAAAAGTTCTTTTGATTTGTATATGAAATGCAATTCCATTAGTGGAAAAAAAAAATTTGCAAAGAAAATAAAAGATTTTTAAGATTTGCTTTCTTTATTAGAGAAATAGGAAATTTCATACGATGAAACAGGTTCTGTGTCCGAATTTTTATTTTATTAGTAATCGTTCAGGATGTTCCGTTGAACATCTTTTATCTAATTTTTACGTGCTATTAGAAGGAAAGGCCGAACAGTGGTATTGGCTGTTCATGAAGCAGAATCGCAGTGTGACATATTCAACTCTTCGTCATGCTCTTACAAGGGAATTTGGATATTTGGAATCAGAGCATGATGTATTACTAAAAATACCGTTGCGTAAGCAACTACACAAAGAATCGTATGACGATTTTCATACAGCAATTGTGTCAATGAATTCTAGATTACAAAGCCCATTACCAGAATTAACAATACTTGATATAATTAAACGTAATTTACAAGCAAATTGAAGATTCTTGTTGTTCAGTTCTGAATCTAAAACTCTGAACGATTTCAGAGATATGGCTCGTAAAGCGGAGAAGGTGCTTCGTGATAATAAATATGTTACGCCAAACACCGGACCATTACGCAATGTCATATATATATTGCGGCAAAGGAATTACTGGCCAGTTTTGTTTCAAGTGCGGCCAAGAGGGGGTATTAACGCCTTCATGTCCAAATAGGCATGTTTATCCGGGAAACAAGAATACGGGCGAAATGATTACCGGGGACTTTCGTCCATCCCACAAAACCCCGAGTTCAAATTAGAACCGAAGTTGGAAAAATCCAACAACAGTTTCAATCCCAATAATCAACAAACAAACACCCAACATTTTCAAATCCAGAAATCTATTTCACTTTATAAATATATGTCAACACAAACAGAATCTGTTGTCATTACAGGTACTAAACAATCTCTTAATGCTACAAATTATAGACCACTCATTTTTTTAAGAAAAGCCCATCAGTTAGAATAAAGAAATGTAGGCAGCGGTTTAAGTAAGTTCTATAGAAAATTGCTCAAGTCAACCATTTTACATGGCTTGGATGATCGGCCATTCGTAAAAGTAAGAATTTTGAATGACGCTATGGTAGGTTTGCTTGACTCAGGAGCTAACGTTTCGGTTTTAGGTAATAACTGTATAGAGTTTTTGGAGCGTAATAATTTAACTTATAGTCTAATAAATTCGGCATTATCAATTGCAAATGGTGTAAAACAAAAAGTACTGGGTTTTTGTAAATTACCTATTAATTTTAAGGGTGTTACGAAGGATATTTAGTTTTATTTAGTTCCCTATCTCACCCAAGAAGCTTATTTTTGAAGAACTTTCTTTTTTTTTTTTTTTTTCCTTTATTTATTTATTGAATCTTGATATAATGAAATGACAATAAGTATTCAAATCTTAATACTAAAAAGAAAATAATAAGCCCAGCCAGTGCTAGACAAAAATCTTATGATACTAAAAAAAATTTCACATCAACTGATCCAGTCATCTATTTTGCGCTTGAGTTAAAGCAAGGGTATCCCTCCTTCTCAACCGATTATGGCCACTAAAGTTAAGGATGTCTCGTGCAAGTGGGTTTGGGTGGTGTTCAAGTTTGCTGACATACTTTGACGCGTGTTTTGTGAATTCGAGAATTTTTAACATACCATGGAGCTGCAGTAATTATACGTAGAATTTTATTTTGACCCCTTTGAATTTTTTCAATGTTTGATGCTGAGGCAGTACCCCATAATTGAATTCCATAGCACCAGATTGGCTTTAGAATTGCATTGTAAAACAATAGTTTGCAGTCCAACTTTAGTGAAGAATTTCTGCCAATTAGCCAATTAAGTTGCACTGCTTTTAATCTCATCTGTGTAAGTTTCGCTTCAATATGAGACTTCCAAGTTAAACGGCGGTCGAGGTGAATGCCGAGGTATTTGACTTCATTATGTTGAGGAATAATTTGATTATTTATTTTGATGAACGAGCAAGTTTCTTTTCGCAATGTGAAAGTGATATGAATACATTTCTGTTCATTAACCCTGATTTTCCAAAGCTCTAGCCAATTCTCTAGTTTATAAACATAATTCTGCAAATTCTGTGATGCTACTTGGTGGTCCTTATGAACGCTGATAAAGGCTGTATCGTCTGCGAAAGTTGACGTGTGGATTTTGGGGTCTGACGGCATGTCGGAGGCATAAATCAAATATAAAGTAGGACCCAGTATGCTACCCTGTGGCACACCTGTTTCAATTGGCTGAGCGGGGCTTAAAAAATTCCCTTCTTTGATTTTAAATTTGCGACCGTATAAATAGCTTTCCATAAGTTTATGGGTGTTAGCAGGCAGAGTTAATTTTATTTTGTGCATTAAACCGTCATGTCAAACTTTGTCGAACGCTTGGAACACATCAATGAAAAGGGCGGAGCAGTATTTTTTGTCTTCAAACGACCCTCTTATCACATTTACCAATCTGTGTGTTTGTTCGATGGTGCTGTGTTTAGCTCTGAAGCCGAATTGATGATTAGGAATGCATTCAGTGTCGTTCAGAATTGGAATCAACTTAGTCATTAACAATTTTTCGAACAGTTTAGAAATTGTCGGCAGTAGGCTAATTGGCCTATATGACTCTACTTTGGTGTGATCCTTCCCTGACTTAGGAATCATAGTGATCATAGACACCTTCCAATCTGCAGGATAGTATTCTAGGCGTAAAATAGCGTTGAAGATAAAGAGGATAATTCTTCTAGCTACACGAGGTAACTCCACAAGCATTTTATTGCTGATTTTATCCATACCTGGAGCCTTTCTAAGGTTCAGAGTACCAATAGCGCTTTGAACATCACCAAAGTTTAGTCTTAGAGGTACAGGAGGTCTAATAACGAGTGGTGGCAAATCAGATACGTTATTTGAGTTGTTTTTAGTAAACACATTTCTTAAATGGTTAACAAATAATGTCCCTTTCTCGGAATCATTTCTAGCCCAGTCACCAGTCGGATTTCGCAAAGGAGGTTTTCCTCTCACTGGTCTTTTTAAACCTCTTACCGCCCTCCATAACGAGTAGTCAGATTGTGGGGTACTATCAAGATCCTCCAAGTAGGATCTAAGTGAAGCCGTTCTTTGGGTTTCTAAGAAATGTCTTA
Source organism: Bellardia bayeri (assembly GCA_950370525.1). Lineage (NCBI taxonomy): Eukaryota > Metazoa > Arthropoda > Insecta > Diptera > Calliphoridae > Bellardia > Bellardia bayeri. The sequence goes on along the minus strand of OX493265.1, from coordinate 39,516,320 downwards.
GTATATCTCTGCATACCCGTAGCCTAGCTTTCAGTTCAGGAGACCTGTGAAGTTGCCACTCTCTTCTCATTCTTCTTTTTTCTGATAGGAGATGTTCGAGTTCAGATAAATAAGTTCTGTTTGTCCTATTTCTACATTCAACGTGATAAGTGGAAGCGTGATGCACAGCTCGTCGAAGGTCCTCGGTAAAGTTGCCAATCGACTCATCGATATCGTCGGTAGTTCTCAACACAATATTTTCCGTGCAATGAGAACTTAAATACTTTTTGTATTTTATCCAGCTTACTCGGGTCTTAGTCATGTTTCTAAATGGGGAGCCACACACTTGAGGGAAATGCATTGAAATGATAGTAGGAGAGTGAGTGAGTTCTACAGGGATATTTTTCACTACTCCAAAGTCAATAACATCGGGAATCTTCCGTCGGTCAGTCGGCCAGTAGGTGGGATGTCCGCTTGAGAGTACATCTAAGCCCATTTGAGCAATGGTGTTGAAGAGTACGCGACCCTTTGGGGTTACCAGACGTGAACCCCAAAATGTGTGTTTGGCGTTAAAGTCGCCAGCAACTAAAAATCTAGCTCCAAGGGAATTAAAGAAGTTATGGTACTGGTGTTCTTTTATTGAGAATCGAGGCGGAGAATAAATCGATGATAAAACAAATTTGTATTGACAGAATTCAATGCAAATGTTTGTTGCTTGGAGGTAATCCTCACTTATGTTATTCATTAGATAATGTTTTATTCTGTTCTTTATAAGAATTGCCGAACCTCCACAAGCTCTTCCGCGGGGATCTTTAGTATCGTACAACACGTAGCCATTAATTTTGAAGTACCCTGTCGACGTCAAGTGAGTTTCAGCAATCATCATAACATCAATCTGCTTATCCATCAGGAAGTATTCCAGTTCGTTTTTATGTTGGCGGAAGCCGTTCGCGTTCCAAAAACAAATTTTTAAATAAATCATTTCTTTAAAATGGCTTGCAAGATAGTGGATTGCATTTTCAGCATTTCCTGCATCATGGATGTCATGATGGTCGTAAAAGTGTTCATAGTTTGGACAAGTGTCTGCAATGTTGTCTCTAGATTGTTGATATGTGGCTCAGAATATTGCGATACAGGTTCCTGCTCCAGACCTGGCATATTAGATTTGACCACGTTTGCGTAAGAAACTTGTCTAGAATTAGGAGCGTTTACGTGAGTAGTTGGTCGTACAATTTGAGGAAAATTCTTACTCGACGTGAAATTAGGTTGTTGAGGATGGTCAGGTAATACTGGCGACTTATTGGTCCTTATGCCCTTCAAATAAGTATAAACTGGACAACCTCTATAATTAGCGGTATGATTTCCTCCACAGTTACTGCATTTTTTTATTTTTAAGTCCGTTTTGGACTTATTACATTGAGCAGTTGCATGTAGTTCCCCACATGCAACACAAACAGACGGCAATTTACAATACGCTTTGGTGTGACCAAATTCTTGACAATTAAGACACTGGACGGGTCCAACACGCTTATGCCGTTCCTCCACGGTAATTCTACGATGCAGAAGATAAATAAGATTGTAAATTGGATGGGACTCGTTTTTCTTTAAGGCAACATCTCCAGGTTCCAATTCTACCCTGAACATGGGCTGAGGAATCTTTTCTAATATTCACTACGCTCTTGATTTTGAACCCTTTGTCCATTAATCCGTTCTTTATCTCCGCAGGATCAACACATGGGTCTATACCCTTTAGAACGACTTGGAGTCCTTTTGCGCTGATAGGTATAGAAATCCCTGGTCTCCCTCTCCAACTGGTTGGACAATTTTCGAAAATCATCTTCCCTATTCACTTGGATCTTTGTCTCGCTGATTTTTCCATGTTTAATTGAGGTTACGCTAAACATGTTCTCACCTATTACAGCAACAATTCCTTGTACCAGTTTATTGGAAGTGGGCTCTCTCAGGTAAATTGGTGGGGCTTAAACGTCTTTTTCGGTATTTCTGGGTCATCCGTCTGAAGTAGAGCAAATCTGTTTTGATCATTTGGCTTATCACTGCTGACGATCTTAGGAACTTTAGAATTGGAAGACGTTTGAGCAGATGTCGGGCTCCTCTGTCGCTTGAGAACGGTGATGTACTTATCCATACCTACTTGTTTTTTGGGTTTGACTGCACTATTTGATGAAGCTGATGATTTCTCATCGGATGAGATAACTATATTGGGCGAACAGGAACGGCGCCGTATTTCGGCCTTTGTAGTGAGAAGAGACTCCACGGATTTTCTTAAGGATTCTTCCTCAGAGATCCATAAATTTTTTCTACTGTAGCTTAGCTCTTTCTCAGAATTACATCTGAGCGGGACACTCATGCAGTTGTTATGCGATTTTTAAATTACCGAAAAACCACTATAGATATTTTTCCACCTATTACGATATCTTTTTTATATATATATATATTTTTTTTTTTCACTTATTACAAGTTTTTTTTTTTTTTTTATTTTTTTTCACCTATTACGAAAATTCAGCCGCACTAAAAATAACACGTCCGACCAGTTCAAGCAACACTATGTGAAAGAACTTTCTGACGTGAGTTTGCTCTCGCGCCCGAAATTACTCCCACCATTTCTTTATTACACTATGTGCCAATAGAGACGTTAAATTCCATGATCTCACTCCAGAACAGAAACTGCTTTGAGAAACTTGGGTTGGGGTGCACAGACCTTCTGGAGCATAATATAGATACTGGGGACGCAGTGCCTATAAAATCCAGGCACTATTCTTTATCACCGCCTCGCCAGGAGGAAGCATTCAAGGAAATAGACCGTCTTTTAAGCATGAGGGTAATCGAGGAGTCAAATTCGCCTTGGTGTTCTCCGGTAGTGTTAGTGCAAAAACCGGCAAAGTCCGTCTTTGCATCGATTCCCGAAAGCTTAATGCGGTAACAAAGAAAGATTGGTACCTGCTTCCCCACATTAATGGGTTATTAAGCAGGTTGAAAGATACCTTTTACATTACCTTTTACATGAAGTTATACCTTCACGTTTACGTGAAAATGTCTTCATCTATTTAGATGATTTGCTCATATGTAGTCCTAATTTTGAATCCCACATGGCGCTTTTGAGTGAAGTGGCTGGTTGCCTTAAAGCTTACAATAAATGTCGAAAAAAGTAAATTTTGCCAAAGGAAGATTCGTTATTTAGGCTACATAGTGGGTAATGGAACACTGAAGGTGGATCCTAAAAAGTGGAAGCAATCCGAAACTTTAGCATACCCAAAACACCTAGACAAGTTCGCAGATTTGTTGGCATGGCCAATTGGTACAGCGGGTTTATAAACAACTTCGTCAATCTTAGCGGTCCACTTACAGATTGTTTAAAGAAAACTTGTAAACCATTTGCCTTGACCAAAAGCGCTATGTTATATTTTGAGAACTTAAAAGATGCGTTGTCATTTGCTCCGATATTAGCTCAACCTAAATTCGATTGCCAATTTATTATTTAATGTGACGCATCAAGGGTTGGAGTTGGCGGTGTCTTATTCCAATATGACGATAATGGCTGTGAGCATCCAATTGCCTTTGTTTCTTAAAAGCTAAACAAGTCTCAGAAAAACTACACGGTCACTGAGCTTGAATGCATGGCCGCAATCGTTTGCGTTAACCGATTCAGACCTCATATCGAGGGCTTGCCATTTAAAATAATCACAGACCACACTTCCTTAAAATGGCTTATGTCCCAAAAGGATTTAAGTGGCAGATTAGCACGATGGACCCTGAAATTACAAAGATATGACTTTGAAATCGAGCATAGAAAAGGCTCATTAAATATTGTGCCCGATTGCCTTTCACGTATGGAAGTGGAGGAAGTATCGTCATCTGATAGACCTGTTGAAATTGACATTGGATCCGCTGACTTTGATAACGAGAAATATCACAAACTTAGGGAAGTAGTTTTTGAAAAAAGTGAGTCATTGCCTGATTTAATAATATCGGATAACTTAGTCTATAAACGGGTAAAACTCAGACAAGGTGATGAGAACGAGGAGGAAAATTTATGAAAATTGTGGGTGCCAAATTCATTATCTGGAAGTATAATATAATGACTCGATTAATTCTTGTCATGGTGGCTATACTAAAACATTAGCCAGAATTAGACAAAAGTATTATTGCCCCACTATGACAACTGACGTCAAATCATATTTCGACAATTGTGAGAAATGCGGAACGTTCAAATAGAGAAATTATCACTAAAATCAGATAGTTTTTGGAAAATCATAAAGATCATAGTGATAGGGACCGATATTATCAATATTATCAATACTTTTATCAATACTTCGAAGTGACTATCACTCTTCCATTAAATGTTCCCCATATTATGACGCATTTGGGCAAAACATGGTGCAGCATGGCTCTGCCTATAAAATTCTGGAAAAGTTAGGATGCTTAACTGGTGAAGACACACAAATTTTAACTAATGTTGACAAATTACAGAAATTGAGATGCAGAATTCGAGACAATTTGACCAAGCTCACGAAAGGTCAACTAAAGCTTATAAAGGTCAAGTAATTTTTAGGAAAAATCATACATTAAGCAATATGTCAAAAGCCATTAACAGAAAATTTTTGCCAAAGTATCTAAAATGTAGAATTCGCAATAAAATTGGAAGTAATTTATACGACATAGAAGATCTAAACGGAGGCTACATTGGTAGATACCAAACATCCGACCTAAAACCATGAACTTAATGTTACTCATTATTTTTTTTTTTATTTACCCGGCTTTCGTGGGTCGTGCCACACTTATTGTTGTATATAAATAACAAAAATTTACTACATATCTTGATATGAAAATAAACAAAAACTTGCTTACATTTTAAAGAAATCAGATTTCTGTTAGTCTTCCCATTTTGAGAAAATGTCTTATCGAAGCAGATTTGTTGCGATTTCTTTTTCTTGAAAGAATATTTATTGTTACAATTTTAATCTCAACTTCATATTTACATTTATCTAATTTTGGTTTTAAGGGTCCATCACCAGTTCTAGCATGATATTAAATTCTTTGCCAGTATACTTACATTCACACATATATATATAAATGTACATACGTATGTATAATTGTGTGTTTACTCAGTTGCACTCTCAACTCAAGACAAATTATGTGCCCATATATGGTAATGATTTTGTGATCGCAATTTTGTTTTATGACCCTTACTACTAGTATTTTTGTCTTCTTTTCGCTGCAGATCAATTAATGATATTGCATTTCTTCTTTTTTTTTCTCATTGATAATCTAGAATGATCTAACAACGCTTTTTGTAATACGCACCATCAAACTTGATTTTTGATCAGACCATTGTTACTAGAATTTTGAAAGTGGTGATGATAACAAGTGTAATATAGTAAATATTTAAATTAGTTAAAAAAAAAGTACAAAGTGTAAAGTATAGCAAATCGTTTATACAAATAAAAGAAAAAGCTAACATTAATAAAGCTGACAAGATTAATTTAATAATTAAATTTTATATAAAAAAACCCATCTACAATTTCCGTGAATAATTATATTCAAATGTAAGGTTATTGCGAATCACATGTATTCAAACATTATTATACATGGCGTTATTTTCTTTCAAGGAAAGTGTCCCACTACTCGGGCATTAATTCTCTAACGCCATATTCTAAAAGGCCTCAAGTCTATAGTTTTCGAATTTTTAATCCCACGTGGCAAGACGTTGCCACGTGTGGAACCATCACCCTGACAAGATAAATAATGAAAAATCCACATATATGTATAAAAATAACTTAATTTGCTTGAAACTATTTAAAATCAAACAAGAACATGTAAATTATATTTACAGAGTACTCCTAAAACGCAAAAAGAATTTTAAATTGTTAATTGCTAACTAGTAAAAGAACAAAAAAAACTATAAATATGACATTATCTTTATAATAATATTTAATTAATTATATTCTATTTCTTACCATTAGTTTTCTGAAAATTGTGACTAAAACTTAATATTCAGGCATGTTCTGAAAATCACGTGATTTCAAATCACATACCACGTGTGATTTTGTGCTGTTCTGTAAATCACACCATTGTTGTGTTTTTCGGTGTGATTTAATTTGTCGAAAGCACAAGAAAACAGCTGATTTGTTTATTTTGAAATATTTTTTTAGAAACAATAAAACGTACATATATAAAATAATATGCCTGGAGCTTCTTTAATATATTTAATTGAGTTAAAAAAAGCAGTTGAATGCATTAAAAAGCGTTGAAATTACAAAAGTAAATAAATTTTTTAAGGAAAAAAATGTGTCTCAAGTTTTTTATTAATTTTTAGGTGTTTTTTTTTAATAAAATGTGTTGTTGTAAAAGCAAATTAATAAAAAAACATATTGATTAATTTATTTAAATAATTTATTTTAATGTTATCCATGTAATAGCCGAAAAATAACAAAGTGGTTTGAAAACATTAGTGACCTAGCTGAACGTTTTAAAATCACAAACTTATGTGCACAGAACACCTTTTATGTGATTTCAAATCACTTTGATAAAAAGTGATTTGCAGAACATGCCTGATAATATACTCGTACTATTATCTAATATTTAATTAATATCATTAATCTGTTTTCCTAATATTATATTTTTTATAATTTCTAACACAATACATTTTTATATGCATATGAGTATACCTATATTGAAATAAAATGTGCTCAATAAATTAAAATCTTGTAAAAGAACTAGAATTATATACCTATATTGAATTAAAACTTATATATGAATTAGTTTCTAAAAAAAAAAAAAAAATGTTATACATAATCTAAAATATAAATTCTAATTTAAACTTTAACCCCCTTACTCAAAACCGATTATTAAATTTAACAAACGTTTATTAAGACAGATTTTCATATAAAAATTTGCTTAATAAAAGTTTGTTAAATTTAATAATCGTTTTTAAATAAGGGGGTAAATCTTATTATGATTATATAAATCAATTTTATATTAAGAAATGATTTTGGTAAAAATATAATTTCTTAAAGTAGTTTTTTTTTTGAAAAGAAATAATACTGAATTTAAATAATTATTTTATTTTAAAGTTTATTGTGCATTAAATAATAAGTAACTAAATTAAAGTCGTTTGTATGAATAAATTTTGATATGAAATTAAATATCTTTAATTTTTTTTATTCTCCTATTCTAAAAATAACTCAGTATGTATGTATATTTTAAATAATTGTCAATTAAAAAAAATGTGTGAGAATTTCATTTAAAGCAACAACAACAACTAAATCATCATTAGCATCTCGTTTTGCTGGGCCCTTCAATCGAGACAACTTTAAATGGAGAGGTAAAATACGCTAGTTCTCTTCCTGCAATGCCGGAAAAGGTCATTTTTTCTATTAAAATTGAATGTTCCACCAAATCAAACGCTTTAGAAAAGTCATAGAATAATCCTCCGACACCAGTATAACCTCTGTCTAAACAATCACAAATATAATTTACAACATTGATAACTGCTTCATCAGTACCGCACCCTTTTCGGAAACCATATTGGTCACTTGTTAGTAAATTTTCCATTTCTAAATAAGCTGATAATTGTTTGTAAATAAGTTTTTCAAAAATTTTATCCAATATTGACAGAACAGCAATTGGACGATATTTCTCCACTTTATCTGCTGAAATTTCTTTTGGAATCGGAGTTATCTTTTGGATTTTTAGTAAATCTGGAAAAATTGAAGTACTAATAGAGCTATTGAATATTTTTACGATATGTGGAATTAGTTCATCAGCACATTCAACAATTAATTTACATGAAATATTATCAAAACCAGGAGATTTATGAACATCTAAACCTTCCACTAATTCGCATGTTTCATTGATATCAGTATATTGAAGTCTAAAAATGTTGCGACGTCGTCGAAGTGATCTGAAGTCATTCCAACTTTCTACAGGAATACTATTAATTTGTTGTTTCAAGTCGTGTATTGAGTTTACAAAATAGAGATTTAGCATGTCTGCTTTTGTACTATTTTCTTTAATTAAGTTGCCGCTATCATCTTTCAATTTGATTTCGAACTTCTTATCTCTGCCAAGTGTTTGATTCAGAAACTGCCAAGAGTTTTTAGGATCATGTCTTACTTTTTCTAGTTTCTCTTGATAATAAGATAGCATACCATTTCTTGTAGCTATTTTAATTACTTTGCTGATTCGTTTTAGTCTATCTTCTAAATCTAGGTTAAATTTTCTTTTTCCTTAACTTTAAAAGGCTTTTTTTCAGAATTATTAATGATCTTAAGTTTCCATCAATCCACGGTGCAATTTCAGCATTCAAAAACTGTTTTTTCTTTTTAATCGTTGTGGACCTTTGAACAGCATTAGTGATGTATGATATAAATTCAGATACATTATCTGAAGGATTTCTAGTAATAACGAGGGAATTAATATCAATTCGTAGAGTTCGTTTTACTTTGTCATAATCACAGTGGGAATTTAGAATTATTTTTGTATCATATGTTTTAATTTGAGACTTTAGTGTACAAAAAACGAAGTTATGATCCGAAATTTTGCATTCTACCGATTTAATATTAAGCTCGTTACGTATATTACTAAAAACATTGTCTATGGATTTTCCACTAGCAGGTCGAGTAACGAGCGTGTGACAATTTTGACAGTCATATGTATCAATAATTGCTGTGAGTTCTCCTGAAATTGATGTGTCCAAAAAATCTATATTGGAATCTCCAACCATAATGCATGGAAATCGAGCGAAAAGTTGTAGAATATAATCCATATATGTTAAAAAGTTGCCAAAGCTACATTTTTGAGATCTGTAAAACGACATGATTTTTAGCGGCTTACCAGAAAATTTATGATCGTTTAGTGTTATTACTATTGCTTCAATAAAGTTTTGACTTTCACACAATTCAACAGAGTACTGGATGCTATCTCTAATATAAATTGACGTTCCACCATAAGCATCACTTCGGCAACAGTGAATACTAACGTACCCAGGTATATTATATAAGTCAACTAAATCATTTTTAAGCCATGTTTCTTGAATACAAATTATTGTTGGTAGTTTGCCAAAATTTGCTATTAATGTTTTGAACTTATTGAACTTTGCAAGAGACGATATGCTTCTTACGTTAAGCGATATAATACATAAATTGTGAATATTTAGTTTTTCATTTAGATACATTTCAAAAGAATTAATTGATTGAATATACATATTAATTTATTATATGTAAAAAAAAGAAATATTAAAATGTTTATTTAATAAGAAAATAAAATTTACGATGGTGACAAGTAATCATCATTTACTTTTTCATTATCAGAACCAACAGCAGCTTCCCTCTTATACCTTTGAGACCTTCTGGATGTACCTTTTGTTGATTCTAACAGGAGTTGATCCACTTCATCAGCATTCTTTATAAATTTGGGTTTTGACAATTCACTAATTTTTACAAAGACTTTTCCATTTGCAGCATACATTCTACGATAACCAACTGATTTAAGTGATTTGGCATGATTTAAAAGATTTAACGTTTCCCTGCCAAGAAAATCATTTACAAAGATCGATTGAGTTTCCTCTTTTTGGTTAAGTTTAGGTTTAGCTGACATTACTTTCTGCTTCGAAGCTTTAGAATTAAATTTAGCAACAATTGTTTTTCTTTTTGAATTTTTATTTTTTCCTATGAAATAGGCATCATCAAACTCATCATTTTTTAAATCAATATCAACAGATTTCATAATATTTATAATAGCATCTACAGCATTGCTATTATCAGGAACCTCAATGCCACTAAGCAAACAATCGTTTTTTACTCGATCATCATTTAAAAATCTGACTGTTTGTTTTAATTCATTTATTTCAACTTTCAAAACTTTATTTTCTCTTTGTACTGCTTCTAATTTTTTCTTATTTTCCTCCATAGCCTTTATAATATGATCAAATTGCTTGGACATAAATGACATTGATTCTTGCAGTGTATCCAGCTGATTTAATTTTAAAAGTTGTGTTTTTATGACGTTTAATTCAGATTTTACATTCTCCCCATTTTCGTTACTACATACATGGCACACATAATCTTCTTTTTCATTATTTACAAGATAATTGAATTGTTTTTTGCTTAGTTTTGTACATAATACATGGTAAATCTTTTTGCATTTATCACATTGGATGGAGCTTTCTTCTTCTTCAATTTCTGTTTTGCATTGACCGCAACTATTTACAACTACTTTTTTTACACTTCTACGAGTAGATTTAGGCATTCTTGATAATTTTTAGATACCTTAATAAATTTTTAGGAAAAAATTCTTTAGTAAACCTTTTAACTTGTTTTTTAAAACTTTTTGCTGTTTATTTAAAAAAAATCTTTTTGGACCACTTAAATAATATTGACTTTTCCACGAGAGTTGCCAGACTTAAGCTTTTGTTGTTGTTGTCTCGGAAAGTCCAAATTCGAAAGCTAAATTTTGGTTTTTGTAGCATCTGAGTTTACATTAGTTTAATTTTGTATTGCTATTCGAGTCCTTTTGCTAAATTTTGATAAATAATAAAGTTAGAAAAGAAGCAGCTTAGCAAGAAAATTGTATAAAAATATTTTGGGTAAAAAGCCAATTAATTAACAAAATTATTTAGACTGTCTGATTTATTTATTACCTTTTTCCTTATGGTTTATCTTTCCCATAATTATATGAAATTCACTAAATCCTTAAAATTTTAAAAGTTATATTAATTTTGTTTTGTCTTTATTAAAATTTGATATATTAATTAAACGGAAACAGTTTAAATTTATTTTTGTAATAATTAGTAACTTTAAATCTTAATTATTTTGCATATTGTAAGGGTTTTTATCAAATTTTCTTCAAATTAACTCTTTCTTACAAAAGTCTTTTTAGTCAATTGTTTCTTACAAAAGTTTATTTTATTTAATTTAACAAAAGTCAATCTGTACAAAAAGAATGAATAAAATAATAACGGTAGAAAGAATAACCGTACAAAGAATAGTATGTGTGCTCGAATAATTCTTAGTAGTTGCAGCCACCATTGCGACCAACAACAACATCAGAATCTTCAACAGTCATTCCCACACACACAAACAACGACAGCCAACGCTATCACGAAGTTTGCGTAGTTGTCATGACTAGTCGTCCGACCGCACAAACCAACCTGTACAAAAAGAATGAGCTGCTGTCGTTCAGGGTGCTGCTTTTATACTCACAAGCTAGAGCTTTCAACAAAACGAAATATCGTTAATTATTCAAACTCAACGAAAGCTCTCCCTCTGTTCATACATAGTTGATTAAAGTGCACTTAGCAAGACAATGTATAAAGTGTTGTATTTAACAGTAGTGTGTAGGGTTGTATATAATTCAACAAAAATACATTAAATAATAATATCATAAAATAATAGTAAAATATACGTAAAATAAAAGGTGTTCCGCTACAATATTTTATTTTATTCTGTACACAGGATTTTTTTTAATATATTCGAAAATATTCTTAGTTCGAATTAAATATTTTAAATATATTCTTTTATCTTCTTATTACGAAGTTCTTAAATTACTCAAATAGTAAAATTATTTCATACATATCCCTTCGGTAAAATTTTATATTATTGTCGAATATTGTTTGTTTTAGTAGCAACTTTTTAAAAAAAAAAAGAAAATCGGTTCATTATCAGTTTGTGAATTTTGTTCGTAATGAACACCCGTGCACAAGGTAGTACTAATTCTAGAGGTCGTGGAAGAAGCGCTTCAAATTTAAGTACCAATATTTCTATTGAAACACAATATCGACGATAAGCCTCGCGTTGTTCATTCACCTGCCGTGAAAAATACACCTAAAGTAACTCATCAAGTACCTTGCACTCATAGTTGTAGTAATTTAGAAATTCAAAATATATCGATAATGAATAGCCCCAATTCGTTACCGCCCTCATTTGTTCCTGTAGAAGGACAAAATCTTAATAATATAACAAATACTGATAGTATAAATCTACCCATATTAAATACCAATGCTTCTACTTCTAACTCAGCTACACCTTTTGATACTTTGATATCACTAATGGAACAAAGTATGCAAAACACTAGGGAGGAATTTAGAAGGGAACTATCATCTATTAGAGATAGCATTTCCCAGATAGGTAATGCGAGTAGCACTAGTTCTCAACGGCAACCTATAACTCCACCATGCACCAGCTATTCCAATGCACCAAATGTAAATTTTAACAGACCTAATATGAACACATCATGTAGCGATTCGACTATTAAATTAGAGAAATAGGAAATTTCATACGATGAAACAGGTTCTGTGTCCGAATTTTTATTTTATTAGTAATCGTTCAGGATGTTCCGTTGAACATCTTTTATCTAATTTTTACGTGCTATTAGAAGGAAAGGCCGAACAGTGGTATTGGCTGTTCATGAAGCAGAATCGCAGTGTGACATATTCAACTCTTCGTCATGCTCTTACAAGGGAATTTGGATATTTGGAATCAGAGCATGATGTATTACTAAAAATACCGTTGCGTAAGCAACTACACAGAGAATCGTATGACGATTTTCATACAGCAATTGTGTCAATGAATTCTAGATTACAAAGCCCATTACCAGAATTAACAATACTTGATATAATTAAACGTAATTTACAAGCAAATTGAAGATTCTTGTTGTTCAGTTCTGAATCTAAAACTCTGAACGATTTCAGAGATATGGCTCGTAAAGCGGAGAAGATGCTTCGTGATAATAAATATGTTACGCCAAACACCGGACCATTACGCAATGTCAGTGTGCTTGATTCACTTAAAACTGATACAGATGCTCTGATATGATTGATCTACAACTCGATGCCTTGCAAATTTCAAAAAAGAATATCAAATACGATTATTTCAATATAAAGTGCTGGAATTGTTTGTCATACGGACATTCATATATATATTGCGGCAAAGGAATTACTGGCCAGTTTTGTTTCAAGTGCGGCCAAGAGGGGGTATTAACGCCTTCATGTCCAAATAGGCATGTTTATCCGGGAAACAAGAATACGGAAGAAATGATTACCGGGGACTTTCGTCCATCCCACAAAACCCCGAGTTCAAATTAGAACCGAAGTTGGAAAAATCCAACAACAGTTTCAATCCCAATAATCAACAAACAAACACCCAACATTTTCAAATCCAGAAATCTATTTCACTTTATAAAGATATGTCAACACAAACAGAATCTGTTGTCATTACAGGTAATAAACAATCTCTTAATGCTACAAATTATAGACCACTCATTTTTTTTAAGAAAAGCCCATCAGTTAGAATAAAGAAATGTCGGCAGCGGTTTAAGATACGTAAGTTCTATAGAAAATTGCTCAAGTCAACCATTTTACATGGCTTGGATGATCGGCCATTCGTAAAAGTAAGAATTTTGAATGACACTATGGTAGGTTTGCTTGACTCAGGAGCTAACGTTTCGGTTTTAGGTAATAACTGTATAGAGTTTTTGGAGCGTAATAATTTAACTTATAGTCTAATAAATTCGGCATTATCAATTGCAAATGGTGTAAAACAAAAAGTACTGGGTTTTTGTAAATTACCTATTAATTTTAAGGGTGTTACGAAGGATATTTTGTTTTATTTAGTTCCCTATCTCACCCAAGAAGCTTATTTTTGAAGAACTTTCTGACGTGAGTTTGCTCTCGCGCCCGAAATTATTCCCACCATTTCTTCATTACACTATGTGCCAATAGAGACGCTAAATTCCATGATCTCACTCCAGAACAGAAACTGCTTTTAGAGAACAGAGTTTCCTTCGTATGAGAAACTTGGGTTGGGGTGCACAGACCTTCTGGAGCACAATATAGATACTGGGGATGCAGTGCCTATAAAATCCAGGCACTATTCTTTATCACCGCCTCGCCAGGAGGAAGCATTCAAGGAAATAGACCGTCTTTTAAGCATGAGGGTAATCGAGGAGTCAAATTCGCCTTGGTGTTCTCCGGTAGTGTTAGTGCAAAAACCGGCAAAGTCCGTCTTTGCATCGATTCCCGAAAGCTTAATGCGGTAACAAAGAAAGATTGGTACCTGCTTCCCCACATTAATGGGTTATTAAGCAGGTTGAAAGATACCTTTTACATTACCTTTTACATGAAGTTATACCTTCACGTTTACGTGAAAATGTCTTCATCTATTTAGATGATTTGCTCATATGTAGTCCTTATTTTAAATCCCACATGGCGCTTTTGAGTGAAGTGGCTGGTTGCCTTAAAGCTTACAATAAATGTCGAAAAAAGTAAATTTTGGCAAAGGAAGATTCGTTATTTAGGCTACATAGTGGGTAATGGAACACTGAAGGTGGATCCTAAAAAGTGGAAGCAATCCGAAACTTTAGCATACCCAAAACACCTAGACAAGTTCGCAGATTTGTTGGCATGGCCAATTGGTACAGCGGGTTTATAAACAACTTCGTCAATCTTAGCGGTCCACTTACAGATTGTTTAAAGAAAACTTGTAAACCATTTGCCTTGACCAAAAGCGCTATGTTATATTTTGAGAACTTAAAAGATGCGTTGTCATTTGCTCCGATATTAGTTCAACCTAAATTCGATTGCCAATTTATTATTTAATGTGACGCATCAAGGGTTGGAGTTGGCGGTGTCTTATTCCAATATGACGATAATGGCTGTGAGCATCCAATTGCCTTTGTTTCTTAAAAGCTAAACAAGTCTCAGAAAAACTACACGGTCACTGAGCTTGAATGCATGGCCACAATCGTTTGCGTTAACCGATTCAGACCTTATATCGAGGGCTTGCCATTTAAAATAATCACAGACCACTCTTCCTTAAAATGGCTTATGTCCCAAAAGGATTTAAGTGGCAGATTAGCACGATGGACCCTGAAATTACAAAGATATGACTTTGAAAACGAGCATAGAAAAGGCTCATTAAATATTGTGCCAGATTGCCTTTCACGTATGGAAGTGGAAGAATTATCGTCATCTGATAGACCTGTTGAAATTGACATTGGATCCGCTGACTTTGATAACGAGGAATATCACAAACTTAGGGAAGTAGTTTCTGAAAAAAGTGAGTCATTGCCTGATTTAATAATATCGGATAACTTAGTCTATAAACGGGTAAAACTCAGACAAGGTGATGAGAACGAGGAGGAAAATTTATGAAAATTGTGGGTGCCAAATTCATTATCTGGAAGTATAATAAAAGGTGCACATGACTCGATTAATTCTTGTCATGGTGGCTATACTAAAACATTAGCCAGAATTAGACAAAAGTATTATTGCCCCACTATGACAACTGACGTCAAATCATATTTCGACAATTGTGAGAAATGCGGAACGTTCAAATAGAGAAATTATCACTCAAATCAGATAGTTTTTGGAAAATCAGAAAGATCATAGTGATAGGGACCGATATATACCTCAAATATTATCAATACTTCGAAGTGACTATCACTTTAAACAAGTGATATTCCCAAAATCTGGTTATATATTGCTACAATTCTGTTTTTACAAGAAAGTTTTGTTAGAACAATTGTATAATATTAGATATTTCTGAAATGACTATCTAATTTTTGTTCAAGTAGGAAAAAAATCAGAATTTTTGGCCCCATAGTGCATAGCTTCAAAGAATTGAACAAATGGTAATACAGTGCGGGTATTTGGTGTGAAGTTGGTTGAAGTTTAATTTTTCTAATTCTATATTGGTGTTTCATGCAAATGTGTTTGTGATAACGTAAAATTTCCAATAAAAAAAATGCGGTATAAAAGTCGAAAGTGTGGTACAAAAACCGACATTTTGATTTATAAATAATTTCTTGGACAAAGTGAAATCATATTCTGAAGAAAACATTTCACCGAAATTGTGGAGATTATTAGAGTAAGTTTAATTTTTTTAGAATTATGAAATTCACTGCTTTAAGAAGTTGACTTTTTAATTATTTAGAAAAAAATCATATCTCCAATATAAATCATTCAATTGAGGTTAAATTGAGACGCTAAAACACCAACGTGCGCATGCAATCTTTACCGTTTTCACACATATCGCACACATTTCAAATCTGATGGAGTAAATTGTGGGCACGGGAAACCCATACTAAAAAGCCGTCCAGCATTTAATTTTTATTCACAATACATAACTTCAATCATCACCTAAAAATTTCAACCTAACCTGTTTAAACTTTACCAAGTGACTTATTTAAAACCACACAAAACAATTCGTGAATTGAATACAAAGCATAAAATTTAAATGAAAAATCTAATATCACAGACAAATGCTTCTTTAAATCTAATATCACAAAAAAAAATGTTTCTTAAAATCTAATATCACAGAGGAAAGTTAATTAAATTTGTTATCACAGTGGAATTGTACTAAAAATGAGTAAAGTACATACATATTTGTAACAAATGGAATTCAGAAGGATTTAACTTGCTTATTAAATTACTAAATGTGTCCAAAATTTTGATTTTATCCAATTCACCAGTGATTTAAGTTTAAAGATCGAAATCGTTGAAAATTTTTACATTTTGATAATGATTAAAAACAAAATTTTACTAGTTATTCGGTAGCTAAAAAACGTGTTGTTGTGATAAAATATTAAGAAAAAAGGTTGAAAACAAATCAAAACAAATAACAAAACTCACCAGAAATGTATCAATTGTTTAAAATATATAATAAAATATACTTACGTACATACATAGTGTGTACAAACTTGCATTTCGTTATATAAAGTAATGTTACATTTATATATATTAATAACAATTGTACCATTTATTGAGAGTATAGTGGGACTAAAACAATAATCAACCAAATAAACACAACAAAACTTAATTAAATTTTCTTGCATGAACCAAACATTTAACTAATTGTATCCTTCAAATTGTATAAGCCGAGTTCCTGTGAAAGTACTTTCATCGATGGAGCACCTACACTAATGTAAGTTAATATTTTAATTTCCTTTGTTCAGAATTTAGTTAACGAAAATTAATTAAAGCATACATTTACATTTGTCACTTAACATTACACAATTCTCTTAATATTTACTGCAGTTTATTACATTTTGTAAGCAATGTTAACTTCCTTACACTAATGCCATGAACAGAACAAGATATAGAACTGTTGATAAAATCTGGTAATAAAAACGTTATATTTAATGTTAGCTTGTAAAGTGACAAATATAAATTTAGTATCCCAGCGATAAAATATTGTAAATCTTATTAAAAATGGAAATCGGAAATCTAAATACCATCAAAATAATACCAAATATGTCGGTTAAAAATTAGAACTTTGTTAATTAAATATAATTTTTGTGTTTAATTACCAGAAATTTAATAACGGTATCGGAATTTTTCTATTTTTTTGTAAAGTTCAATGAACCTTATAAAATTATTTTGTTGTTCGGTTATTCACCACATTAGGGTGAAAGATATCAAAAGTTTTGTTGTTGTTTATTTAGAATTAAAAAAAATTTAAGGTGTGTATTTGATTGAATATAAAGAATGATAAATATCATTAATTAAATAAACTAATAATTTTTTATAAATTTTTATCACAACATTATCATCGTTATATACATATAGTGTGAATGAATTAATCTTTTATCAAAATATAAATTTTTTTTGAATGGATCTACCGAATCCCGGGTTCGAATCCCACCTCACCTTTTTTTGTTCTTTTTTTTTGCATTTCTTTTTATTTTTGCAAATTAGCATTTGATTAACATATAGTAAATTATATATATATATTATATATATATATATATATATATATATACATATATATATATATGTTAAATTGATTTCGAAAATTAATTTAATTAAATTAGTGAGAAATTTTATTAAATTAAAAGCAAATTATTTTATTTGCTGTTTTTTTATTGTTGCTATTTAATTTTTTTGTTAAAATATTTTTCACGTTAAAATTTACTTATTGTTGAAATTTCAAACTTTTAAAATTTAGTTGATTTTTTTTTCATTCTCATTATGATTATGTTTTTCTGCGATTATATATTAGAGATAAAAATAAGCTAGTTCCGTAAAATATCCCAAGTTTTATAAACTATATGAATATAATTTTTCTTACGAATAAATTGAGAATGAAATTCTAAATATATTTTTGTTTTGATTTCCGAGTTTCTATTTAGGTAGATTTGTACAAATGGGATCATGTTATCAAAATCTGGGATGAATTGGTTCATGATCATGGTCGGGAGGGCTTATTGCGTAAAAATACCTAATACGCAGAAGGTAAACTTTTTTTAGAATCCTATATTTCTTTGCTTGTGCTTCCTTTTCTGTCGCATCTATTTTCTCCCTTTCTTTGTAAATGCAGCATGCTAAACTAAAATAATTATTGTAGCTAAACAAGATACATAATGGCAACGAATTCCCCCATTAGCCGACGAGCAAGAAGCTGGAGAAAAATGCATGCTGAAGCCATTAAAACACTTGAACATAAAAATTATTCATATTGAAATAGGTTACATGCTACATATGTTCCCCATATTATGACGCATTTGGGCAAAACATGGTGCAGCATGGCTCTGCCTATAAAATTCTGGAAAAGTTAGGATGCTTAACTGGTGAAGACACACAAATTTTAACTAATGTTGACGAATTACAGAAATTGAGATGCAAAATTCGAGACAATTTGACCAAGCTCACGAAAGGTCAACTAAAGCTTATAAAGGTCAAGTAATTTTTAGGAAAAATCATACATTAAGCAATATGTCAAAAGCCATTAACCGAAAATTTTTGCCAAAGTAGAATTCGCAATAAAATTGGAAGTAATTTATACGACATAGAAGATCTAAACGGAGGCTACATTGGTAGATACCAAACATCTGACCTAAAACCATGATTTTATTGACTCCAAAAATATTCAAATATTCGAGAACTTAATGTTACTCATTATTTTTTTTTTATTTACCAGGCTTTCGTGGGTCGTGCCACACTTATTGTTGTATATGAATAACAAAAATTTACTACATATCTTGATATGAAAATAAACAAAAACTTGCTTACATTTTAAAGAAATCAGATATCTGTTAGTCTTCCCATTTTGAGAAAATGTCTTATCGAAGCAGATTTGTTGGGATTTCTTTTTCTTGAAAGAATATTTATTGTTACAATTTTAATCTCAACTTCATATTTACATTTATCTAATTTTGGTTTCAGGGGTCCATCACCAGTTCTAGAATGATAGAAAATTCTTTGCCAGTATACTTACATTCACACATATATATATAAAGCAATTCCATATGAAAGCGATCACCTTTTGGACGACCCCTCTCCGATTTTAAAATAAATAGTCTCAATCGATTGCCCAGCAAAAAATAATGTACCTACATATTTATTTTTTTTTATAGTGACTGGTTTAGTGGTGGTGTACACCACTGTCATGTGACAAAATTAAAGAATTCTTCATAAGGGACCTCATTGAAAGTTGTTTAAAAAAAAAAACTACTAAAGCGATCGCAACGATAGCTCGTTGGAAATGTATTGAATCAGGCTTTAATTGAAAAATAAAATTTTCCCATGAAAATTAAATTTTCCGATTTTCCACAGAAGCTCCTAAATTTTCCGGCTAATTTTTTTTTGGATTCCTCATAATTTTTGCTTTAAGAATCAGCAATAAAAAAATGGGCCCTGACTCCTTGTTTGGACAGGAGAAGAGCATTTAAGAGACCACCTTGTTAAAAATACATTTTAAAAATTATTTTACAGTTAAAAATACATTTATGAAGAAAAAATCTTTCTTATTTTGCTGCTTATACTTAATTACAATATTTATTAAAAATTTCAATTGTCTTGGCATCATTATAAAATTAAAGTCACTTTAAATTTAGCACGTCGGCAGACGAAGAGTACCGCTTTACATTTCTGATATATATTTGGTATGAAGCAATGAAACTTTTGCGTTCCAGTTATAGTTTTGACATTATTATATCTGTTTTGAATTCGTCGCTCCATGGCATCGTGTTCTTTTTGAGTGCATAAAACTGTGTTAATGGCAATTTCCTTGCTTTCAATGAGGTCCCTTAAACCAGTCACTATAAAAAATATGTAGGTACATTATTTTTTGCTGGGCATTCGATTGAGACTATTTATTTTAAAATCGGAGAGGGGTCGTCCAAAAATTTGCCAATTTTGATCGTTTTCATATGGAATTGCTCTATAAATGTAGTAAAAGAACAAAAAAAAAACTATAAATATGACATTATCTTTATAATAATATTTAATTAATTATATTCTATTTCTTACCATTAGTTTTCTGAAAATTGTGACTAAAACTTAATATTCAGGCATGTTCTGAAAATCACGTGATTTCAAATCACATACCACGTGTGATTTTGTGCTGTTCTGTAAATCACACCATTGTTGTGTTTTTCGGTGTGATTTAATTTGTCGAAAGCACAAGAAAACAGCTGATTTGTTTATTTTGAAATATTTTTTTAGAAACAATAAAACGTACATATATAAAATAATATGCCTGGAGCTTCTTTAATATATTTAATTGAGTTAAAAAAAGCAGTTGAATGCATTAAAAAGCGTTGAAATCACAAAAGTAAATAAATTTTTTAAGGAAAAAAATTTGTCTCAAGTTTTTTATTAATTTTTAGGTGTTTTTTTGAATAAAATGTGTTGTTGTAAAAGCAAATTAATAAAAAACATATTGATTAATTTATTTAAATAATTTATTTTAATGTTATCCATGTAATAGCCGAAAAATAACAAAGTGGTTTGAAAACATTAGTGACCTAGCTGAACGTTTTAAAATCACAAACTTATGTGCACAGAACACCTTTTATGTGATTTCAAATCACTTTGATAAAAAGTGATTTGCAGAACATGCCTGATAATATACTCGTACTATTATCTAATATTTAATTAATATCATTAATCTATTTTCCTAATGTTATATTTTTTATAATTTCTAACACAATCCATTTTTATATGCATACGAGTATACCTATATTGAAATAAAATGTACTCAATAAATTAAAATCTTGTAAAAGAACTAGAATTATATACCTATATTGAATTAAAACTTGGTTTCTAAAAAAACAAAAAAAAAAAAATGTTATACATAATCTAAAATATAAATTCTAATTTAAACTTTAAATCTTATTATGATTATATAAATCAATTTTATATTAAGAAATGATTTTGGTAAAAATATAATTTCTTAACCCTCCGATGAGTGACAGTTCTGAACTTCATGGCCGTGTGAAAAGGTCCCTACCTTTTTTTTCATATAAAATTTTTTTTTTGTTTTTATTGTTTATAACATACAAAAATAATTTTTTAAATTTTTTTTAACTCAAAGACATTAGGGAAGATAATAAAAACATAAAATTCTAAGAACTGGTTTATTGCTAGTAGTATAAAATTAGAATATTGTGACTTTCCTTGAAATCAATTTTCGAAGGCATGAACTTTATGCCTTCGAATTTTTCTTAGAATTTTTTTGTTATTATGATCATCCCTAATGTCTTTGAGTTTAGGTCTTTGTGTTCAGAACAAGTAAATTATGTGTTGAAACAATAAAAAAATTATAATGATGCCCAAAAACCTGCATTTATTAGTGAAATTCAGTACAAGGTACATACGGACCTATTCACACGTCTGCGTACTATTCTCACTAAAACCTCAATAACTCCTAAAGTAATGATCCGATCGGCTTGATTTTTTTTCCAAAAGATGCGCAACAAAATACTCTTGGAATACAGAGTACAGGGGGGTTGTAGTGGCCGAAGTAGGAGTAATTTCAGTTTGAAAAGCCAAAAAGGTCCCTAGGGACCTTCTCACTCATCGGAGGGTTAAAAGAAATAATACTGAATTTAAATAATTATTTTATTTTAAAGTTTATTGTGCATTAAATAATAGTAACTAAATTAAAGTCGTTTGTACGAATAATTTTTAATTTTTTTTCCTCCTATCCTAAAAATAACTCAGTATGTATGTATATATTAAATAATTGTCAATTAAAAAAAAATGTGTGAGAATTTCATTCAATCGAGACAACTTTAAATGGAACACCAACAATTGCGTTGTGAGTAACAAATTATTGATCTCTATTTTTTTTTGTAATTATTTAAAGTATTACATACTCTTCTGTTAGTCAGTCGATTTCCAATTTATTCCTTTTACTTTCATTCATAATTATTGCTTAATATTTTTTTTTGTTTATTACTATCTTCACATTCATTGTGTAAAGGTCATTATGTAGTATTATGTTTATTCTTTTGCCTATTTATAATGTTTATTCTTTTTATATATTCAATAAATTCTATTGTTTGCCATTATAAAATGCAATCTTAAATTTCTTTTAAATGAGAAAGATAACTAAAAGAATTGGTAATATGTAATCTAAGAAGTCAGTCTATTTTAGGGACAGATATTAATATTTTTAGGGTAAGTCGTCTGTCAAGGCGTCAAGTCAATTGTGTGGGAATCAAATTACCCTACATGACATCACACCTCGTCATGATCTGCTCTTTATTTTCAATTTATTTCTTAAAAGTTATTTGATACTCTTTGGTAAGGCATTAAGAGTATTTATATGCTTATGCGCTTTAATACGGGTTGAGAACCAATTTGCCAAATATATCTAGTCGGGAAAATCGTTGTATATGCCACTTAAACTTTGTATTATGAATTTTATAAAATGTATGTTTTTTTGTTATTCATTTGAATAAATATCCAGCGCGTAACATATATGGCGCCCAACGAAAAGGCTATCCAGGTCTTGGTCAGTCTAGCGTAACATATGTATATCGTGACCAACAAAGGCTGTCCATGTCTTGGTCAGTCTAAC
Organism: Bellardia bayeri; assembly: GCA_950370525.1. NCBI lineage: Eukaryota > Metazoa > Arthropoda > Insecta > Diptera > Calliphoridae > Bellardia > Bellardia bayeri. The sequence goes on along the minus strand of OX493265.1, from coordinate 39,493,521 downwards.
GTATAATGAAAACGAAGTATTGAAAATATAATCTGAAATATTTATCTAATAAGGTTAAAAAATTAAATGTCGCATTCTTTTGTATAAAGAAGTTATAACATCAATTGCATTTTTACTAGTTTTGAATCTAGTTGCGATACATTTAAATAATGCAGTTTACAATTTAACCTAATTTAATTAAAGTTGTCTCGGAAAGTGCAAATTCTAAAGCTAAATTTTGGTTTTTGTAGCGTCTGAGTTTACATTAGTTTAATTTTGTATTGCTATTGGAGTCCTTTTGATAAATTTTGATAAATAATAGTGTTAGAAAAGAAGCAGCTTAGCAAGAAAATTGTATAAAAATATTTTGGGTAAAAAGCCAATTAATTAACAAAATTATTTAGACTGTCTGATTTATTTATTACCTTTTTCTTTATGGTTTATCTTTCCCATAATTATATGAAATTCACTAAATCCTTAAAATTTTAAAAGTTATATTAATTTTGTTTTGTCTATATTAAAATTTGATATATTAATTAAACGGAAACAGTTTAAATTTATTTTTGTAATAATTAGTAACTTTAAATCTTAATCATTTTGCATATTTTATTTTATTCTGTACACAGGAATTTTTTTTAATATATTCGAAAATATTCTTAGTTCGAATTAAATATTTTAAATATATTCTTTTATCTTCTTATTACGAAGTTCTTCAATTACTCAAATAGTAAAATTATTTCATACATTTCCCCTCGATAAAATTTTATTTTATTGTCGAATATTGTTTGTTTTAGTAGCAACTTTTTATTAAAAAAAAAATTCGGTTCATTATCAGTTTGTGAATTTTGTTCGTAATGAACACCCGTGCGCAATTTAAGTACCAATATTTCTATTGAAACACAATATCGACGAAGCACTCTAAGCCTCGCGTTGTTAATTCACCTGCCGTGAAAAATACACCTAAAGTAACTCATCAAGCAAAGTTGTAGTAATTTAGAAATTCAAAATATATCGATAATGAATAGCCCCAATTCGTTACCGCCCTCATTTGTTCCTGTAGAAGGACAAAATCTTAATAATATAACAAATACTGATAGTATAAATCTACCCATATTAAATACCAATGCTTCTACTTCTAACTCAGCTACACCTTTTGATACTTTGATATCACTAATGGAACAAAGTATGCAAAACACTAGGGAGGAATTTAGAAGGGAACTATTATCTATTAGAGATAGCATTTCCCAGATAGGTAATGCGAGTAGCACTAGTTCTCAACGGCAACCTATAACTCCACCATGCACCAGCTATTCCAATGCACCAAATGTAAATTTTAACAGACCTAATATGAACACAGCATGTAGCGATTCGACTATTAAATTAGAGAAATAGAAAATTTCATACGATGAAACAGGTTCTGTGTCCGAATTTTTATTTTATTAGTAATCGTTCAGGATGTTCCGTTGAACATCTTTCATCTAATTTTCACGTGCTATTAGAAGGAAAGGCCGAACAGTGGTTCATGAAGCAGAATCGCAGTGTGACATATTCAACTCTTCGTCATGCTCTTACAAGGGAATTTGGATATTTGGAATCAGAGCATGATGTATTACTAAAAATATCGTTGCGTAAGCAACTACACAAAGAATCGTATGACGATTTTCATACAGCAATTGTGTCAATGAATTCTAGATTACAAATCCCCTTACCAGAATTAACAATACTTGATATAATTAAACGTAATTTACAAGCAAATTGAAGATTCTTGTTGTTCAGTTCTGAATCTAAAACTCTGAACGATTTCAGAGATATGGCTCGTAAAGCGGAGAAAGTGCTTCGTGATAATAAATATGTTACGCCAAACACCGGACCATTACGCAATGTCAGTGTGCTTGATTCACTTAAAACTGATACAGATGACTCTGATATGTTTGATCCACAACTCGATGCCTTAAAAATTTTAAAAAAGAATATCAAATACGATTATTCCAATATAAAGTGCTGGAATTGTTTGTCATACGGACATTAATATATATATTGCGGCGAAGGAATTACTGACCAGTTTTGTTTCAAGTGCGGACAAAAGGGGTATTAACGCCTTCATGTCCAAATAGGCATGTTTATCCGGGAAACAAGAATACGGGCGAAATGATTACCGGGGACTTTCGTCCATCCCACAAAACCCCGAGTTCAAATTAGAACCGAAGTTGGAAAAATCCAACAGTTTCAATCCCAATAATCAACAAACAAACACCCAACATTTTCAAATCCAGAAATCTATTTCACTTTATAAAGATATGTCAACACAAACAGAATCTGTTGTCATTACAGGTAATAAACAATCTCTTAATGCTACAAATTATAGACCACTCATTTTTTTTAAGAAAAGCCCATCAGTTAGAATAAAGAAATGTCGGCAGCGGTTTAAGATACGTAAGTTCTATAGAAAATTGCTCAAGTCAACCATTTTACATGGCTTGGATGATCGGCCATTCGTAAAAGTAAGAATTTTGAATGACACTATGGTAGGTTTGCTTGACTCAGGAGCTAACGTTTCGGTTTTAGGTAATAACTGTATAGAGTTTTTGGAGCGTAATAATTTAACTTATAGTCTAATAAATTCGGCATTATCAATTGCAAATGGTGTAAAACAAAAAGTACTGGGTTTTTGTAAATTACCTATTAATTTTAAGGGTGTTACGAAGGATATTTTGTTTTATTTAGTTCCCAACCTCACCCAAGAAGCTTATTTTTGCAGAAATTTCTGGCGTGAGTTTGCTCTCGCGCCCGAAATTATTCCCACCATTTCTTCATTACACTATGTGCCAATAGCGACGCTAAATTCCATGATCTCACTCCACAGAAACTGCTTTTAGAGAACAGAGTTTCCTTCGTATGAGAAACTTGGATTGGGGTGCACAGACCTTCTGGAGCACAATATAGATACTGGGGACGCAGTGCCTATAAAATCCAGGCACTATTCTTTATCACCGCCTCGCCAGGATGAAGCATTCAGGAAATAGACCGTCTTTTAATCATGAGGGTAATCGAGGAGTCAAATTCGCCTTGGTGTTCTCCGGTAGTGTTAGTGCGAAAACCGGGCAAAGTCCGTCTTTGCATCGATTCCCGAAAGCTTAATGCGGTAACGAAGAAAGATTCGTACCTGCTTCCCCACATTAATGGGTTATTAAGCAGGTTGAAAGATATCTTTTACATTACCGAAATTGATTTAAAAGATGCTTTTTACAAATACGACTGACACAAACTTCTAAGGGAAGAACTGCTTTTGTTGTCCCGGGTAAGCCTTTATTCCATTATAAATATGCCATTTGGTCCTTAAACCATGAGCAGGCTAATGGATAAAGTTATACCTTCACGTGAAAATGTCTTCATCTATTTAGATGATTTGCTCATATGTAGTCCTAATTATGAATCCCACATGGCGCTTTTGAGTGAAGTGGCTGGTTGCCTTATAGCTTACAATAAATGTCGAAAAAAGTAAATTTTGCCAAAGGGAGATTCGTTATTTAGGCTACATAGTGGGTAATGGAACATTGAAGGTGGATCCCAAAAAGTGAAGCAATCGGTAACTTTAGCATACCCAAAACACCTAGACAAGTTCGCAGATTTGTTGGCATGGCCAATTTGTACAGGGGGTTTATAAACAACTTCGTCAATCTTAGCGGTCCACTTACAGATTGTTTAAAGAAAACTTGTAAACCATTTGCCTTTACCAAAAGCGCTATGTTATATTTTGAGAACTTAAAAGATGCGTTGTCATTTGCTCCGATATTAGCTCAACCTAAATTCGATCGCCAATTTATAATACAATGTGACGCATCAAGGGTTGGAGTTGGCGGTGTCTTATTCCAATATGACGATAATGGCTGTGAGCATCCAATTGCCTTTGTTTCTCAAAAGCTTAACAAGTCTCAGAAAAACTACACGGTCACTGAGCTTGAATGCATGGCCACAATCGTTTGCGTTAACCGATTCAGACGTTATATCGAGGGCTTGCCATTTAAAATAATCACAGAGCACTCTTCCTTAAAATGGCTTATGTCCCAAAAGGATTTAAGTGGCAGATTAGCACGATGGAGCCTGAAATTACAAAGATATGACTTTGAAATCGAGCATAGAAAAGGCTCATTAAATATTGTGCCCGATTGCCTTTCACGTATGGAAGTTGAAGAATTATCGTCATCTGATAGACCTGTTGAAATTGACATTGGATCCGCTGAATTTGATAACGAGGAATATCGCAAACTTAGGGAAGTAGTTTCTGAAAAAAGTGAGTCATTGCCTGATTTAATAATATTGGATAACTTAGTTTATAAACGGGCAAAATTCAGACAAGGTGATAAGAACGAGGGGAAAATTTATGAAAATTGTGGGTGCTAAATTCATTATCTGGAAGTATAATAAAAGGTGCACATGACTCGATTAATTCTATACTAAAACAATAGCCAGAATTAGACAAAAGTATTATTGGCCCACTATGACAACTGACTTCAAATCATATGTCGACAATTGTGAGAAATGCAAGTCAATTAAACCGTCTAACCAATTTTCAAGGCCACTTATGGGCAAACAATTTGTCACAAATAGACCTTTCGAGAGACTATATTGTGACTTCTTAGGCCCATATCCGTTAACAAATAAAAAAAACAAAATTTTTATTTTTAAACCCGTTAAAGGCAGCAACATCTGCCAACGTAATCTGAGGTTTTTCCCACATTTGGTATACCCAGATTTTTACACAGCGATAACGCTAAACAATTCGTTTCCAACGAAATGAAGGAATTTTTTAAATTAAATGAGATTGAACACATAAAAACGTGATTTTACGCTCCTCAACCAAATGCATCGGAACGTTCAAATAGAGAAATTATCACTAAAATCAGATATTTTTTGGAAAATCATAAAGATCATAGTGATAGGGACCGATATATACCTCAAATATTATCAATACTTCGAAGTGACTATCACTCTTCCATTAAATGTTCCCCATATTATGACGCATTTGGGCAAAACATGGTGCAGCATGGCTCTGCCTATAAAATTCTAGAAAAGTTAGGATGCTTAACTGGTGAAGACACACAAATTTTAACTAATGTTGACAAATTACAGAAATTGCGATGCAGAATTCGAGACAATTTGCCAAGCTCACGAAAGGTCAACTAAAGCTTATAAAGGTCAAGTAAAGGTCAATAAAATTGGAAGTAATTTATACGACATAGAAGATCTAAACGGAGGCTACATTGGTAGATACCAAACATCCGACCTAAAACCATGATTATTTTATTGACTCCAAAAATATTCAAATATTCGAGAACTTAATGTTACTCATTATTTTTTTTTTATTTACCCGGCTTTCGTGGGTCGTGCCACACTTATTGTTGTATATAAATAACAAAAATTTACTACATATCTTGATATGAAAATAAACAAAAACTTGCTTACATTTTAAAGAAATCAGATTTCTGTTAGTCTTCCCATTTTGAGAAAATGTCTTATCGAAGCAGATTTGTTGCGATTTCTTTTTCTTGAAAGAATATTTATTGTTACAATTTTAATCTCAACTTCATATTTACATTTATCTAATTTTGGTTTTAAGGGTCCATCACCAGTTCTAGCATGATATCAAATTCTTTGCCAGTATACTTACATTCACACATATATATATAAATGTACATACGTATGTATAATTGTGTGTTTACTCAGTTGCACTCTCAACTCAAGACAAATTATGTGCCCATATATGGTAATGATTTTGTGATCGCAATTTTGTTTTATGACCCTTACTACTAGTATTTTTGTCTTCTTTTCGCTGCAGATCAATTAATGATATTGCATTTCTTCTTTTTTTTCTCATTGATAATCTAGAATGATCTAACTACGCTTTTTGTAATACGCACCATCAAACTTGATTTTTGATCAGACCATTGTTACTAGAATTTTGAAAGTGGTGATGATAACAAGTGTAATATAGTAAATATTTAAATTAGTTAAAAAAAAGTACAAAGTGTAAAGTATAGCAAATCGTTTATACAAATAAAAGAAAAAGCTAACATTAATAAAGCTGACAAGATTAATTTAATAATTAAATTTTATATAAAAAAACCCATCTACAATTTCCGTGAATAATTATATTCAAATGTAAGGTTATTGAGAATCACATGTATTCAAACATTATTATACATGGCGTTATTTTCTTTCAAGGAAAATGTCCCACCACTCGGGCATTAATTCTCTAACGCCATATTCTAAAACGCCCCAAGTCTATATTTTTCGAATTTTTAATCCCACGTGGCAAGACGTTTCCACGTGTGGAACCATCACCCTGACAAGATAAATAATGAAAAATCCACATATATGTATAAAAATAACTTAATTTGCTTGAAACTATTTAAAATCAAACAAGAACATGTAAATTATATTTACAGAGTACTCCTAAAACGCAAAAAGAATTTTAAATTGTTAATTGCTAACTAGTAAAAGAACAAAAAAAAACTATAAATATGACATTATCTTTATAATAATATTTAATTAATTATATTCTATTTCTTACCATTAGTTTTCTGAAAATTGTGACTAAAACTTAATATTCAGGCATGTTCTGAAAATCACGTGATTTCAAATCACATACCACGTGTGATTTTGTGCTGTTCTGTAAATCACACCATTGTTGTGTTTTTCGGTGTGATTTAATTTGTCGAAAGCACAAGAAAACAGCTGATTTGTTTATTTTGAAATATTTTTTTAGAAACAATAAAACGTACATATATAAAATAATATGCCTGGAGCTTCTTTAATATATTTAATTGAGTTAAAAAAAGCAGTTGAATGCATTAAAAAGCGTTGAAATCACAAAAGTAAATAAATTTTTTAAGGAAAAAAATGTGTCTCAAGTTTTTTATTAATTTTTAGGTGTTTTTTTTAATAAAATGTGTTGTTGTAAAAGCAAATTAATAAAAAAAACATATTGATTAATTTATTTAAATAATTTATTTTAATGTTATCCATGTAATAGCCGAAAAATAACAAAGTGGTTTGAAAACATTAGTGACCTAGCTGAACGTTTTAAAATCACAAACTTATGTGCACAGAACACCTTTTATGTGATTTCAAATCACTTTGATAAAAAGTGATTTGCAGAACATGCCTGATAATATACTCGTACTATTATCTAATATTTAATTAATATCATTAATCTATTTTCCTAATGTTATATTTTTTATAATTTCTAACACAATCCATTTTTATATGCATACGAGTATACCTATATTGAAATAAAATGTACTCAATAAATTAAAATCTTGTAAAAGAACTAGAATTATATACCTATATTGAATTAAAACTTGGTTTCTAAAAAAACAAAAAAAAAAAATGTTATACATAATCTAAAATATAAATTCTAATTTAAACTTTAAATCTTATTATGATTATATAAATCAATTTTATATTAAGAAATGATTTTGGTAAAAATATAATTTCTTAACCCTCCGATGAGTGACAGTTCTGAACTTCACGGCCGTGTGAAAAGGTCCCTACCTTTTTTTTTCATATAAAATTTTTTTTTGTTTTTATTGTTTATAACTTACTTGTTTATAACATACAAAAATAATTTTTTAAATTTTTTTTAACTCAAAGACATTAGGGATGACAATAAAAACATAAAATTCTAAGAACTGGTTTATTGCTAGTAGTATAAAATTAGAATATTGTGACTTTCCTTGAAATCAATTTTCGAAGGCATGAACTTTATGCCTTCTAATTTTTCTTAGAATTTTTTTGTTTTTATCATCATCCCTAATGGCTTTGAATTTAGGTCTTTGTGTTCAGAACAAGTAAATTATGTGTTAAAACAATAAAAAAATTATGATGCCCAAAAACCTGCATTTATTAGTGAAATTCAGTACAAGGTACATACGGACCTATTCACACGTCTGCGTACTATTCTCACTAAAACCTCAATAACTCCTAAAGTAATGATCCGATCGGCTTGATTTTTTTTTCCAAAAGATGCGCAACAAAATACTCTTGGAATACAGAGTACAGGGGGGGTTGTAGTGGCCGAAGTAGGAGTAATTTCAGTTTGAAAAGCCAAAAAGGTCCCTAGGGACCTTCTCACTCATCGGAGGGTTAAAAGAAATAACACTGAATTTAAATAATTATTTTATTTTAAAGTTTATTGTGCATTAAATAATAGTAACTAAATTAAAGTCGTTTGTACGAATAATTTTTCATTTTTTTTCTCCTATTCTAAAAATAACTCAGTATGTATGTATATTTTAAATAATTGTCAATTAAAAAAAATGTGTGAGAATTTCATTTAAAGCAACAACAACAACTAAATCATCATTAGCATCTCGTTTTGCTGGGCCCTTCAATCGAGACAACTTTAAATGGAACACCAACAATTGCGTTGTGAGTAACAAATTATTGATCTCTATTTTTTTTGTAATTATTTAAAGTATTACATACTCTTCTGTTAATCAGTCCATTTCCAATTTATTCCTTTTACTTTCATTCATAATTATTGCTTAATATTTTTTTTGGTTTATTACTATCTTCACATTCATTGTGTAAAGGTCATTATGTAGTATTATGTTTATTCTTTTGCCTATTTATATATATTTATTCTTTTTATATATTCAATAAATTCTATTGTTTGCCATTATAAAATGCAATCTTAAATTTCTTTTAAATGGGAAAGATAACTAAAAGAATTGGTAATATGTAATCTAAGAAGTCAGTCTATTTTAGGGACAGATATTAATATTTTTAGGGTAAGTCGTCTGTCAAGGCGTCAAGTCAATTGGGTGGGAATCAAATTACCCTACATGACATCACACCTCGTCATGATCTGGTCTTTATTTTCAATTTATTTCTTAAAAGTTATTTGATACTCTTTGGTAAGGCATTAAGAGTATTTATATGCTTATGCGCTTTAATACGGGTTGAGAACCAATTTGCCAAATATATCTAGTCGGGAAAATCGTTGTATATGCCACTTAAACTTTGTATTATGAATTTTATAAAATGTATGTTTTTTTGTTATTCATTTGAATAAATATCCAGCGCGTAACATATATGGCGCCCAACGAAAAGGCTGTCCAGGTCTTGGTCAGTCTAGCGTAACATATGTATATCGTGACCAACGCAAAGGCTGTCCATGTCTTGGTCAGTTTAACGTATAATGAAAACGAAGTATTGAAAATATAATCTGAAATATTTATCTAATAAGGTTAAAAAATATTTAATCGCATTCTTTTGTATAAAGAAGTTATAACATCAATTGCATTTTTACTAGTTTTGAATCTAGTTGCGATACATTTAAATAATGCAGTTTACAATTTAACCTAATTTAATTAAAGTTGTCTCGGAAAGTGCAAATTCTAAAGCTAAATTTTGGTTTTTGTAGCGTCTGAGTTTACATTAGTTTAATTTTGTATTGCTATTCGAGACCTTTTGATAAATTTTGATAAATAATAGTGTTAGAAAAGAAGCAGCTTAGCAAGAAAATTGTATAAAAATATTTTGGGTAAAAAGCCAATTAATTAACAAAATTATTTAGACTGTCTGATTTATTTATTACCTTTTTCTTTATGGTTTATCTTTCCCATAATTATATGAAATTCACTAAATCCTTAAAATTTTAAAAGTTATATTAATTTTGTTTTGTCTATATTAAAATTTGATATATTAATTAAACGGAAACAGTTTAAATTTATTTTTGTAATAATTAGTAACTTTAAATCTTAATCATTTTGCATATTTTATTTTATTCTGTACACAGGAATTTTTTTTAATATATTCGAAAATATTCTTAGTTCGTATTAAATATTTTAAATATATTCTTTTATCTTCTTATTACGAAGTTCTTCAATTACTCAAATAGTAAAATTATTTCATACATTTCCCCTCGGTAAAATTTTATTTTATTGTCGAATATTGTTTGTTTTAGTAGCAACTTTTTATTAAAAAAAAAATTCGGTTCATTATCAGTTTGTGAATTTTGTTCGTAATGAACACCCGTGCGCAATTTAAGTACCAATATTTCTATTGAAACACAATATCGACGAAGCACTCTAAGCCTCGCGTTGTTAATTCACCTGCCGTGAAAAATACACCTAAAGTAACTCATCAAGCAAAGTTGTAGTAATTTAGAAATTCAAAATATATCGATAATGAATAGCCCCAATTCGTTACCGCCCTCATTTGTTCCTGTAGAAGGACAAAATCTTAATAATATAACAAATACTGATAGTATAAATCTACCCATATTAAATACCAATGCTTCTACTTCTAACTCAGCTACACCTTTTGATACTTTGATATCACTAATGGAACAAAGTATGCAAAACACTAGGGAGGAATTTAGAAGGGAACTATTATCTATTAGAGATAGCATTTCCCAGATAGGTAATGCGAGTAGCACTAGTTCTCAACGGCAACCTATAACTCCACCATGCACCAGCTATTCCAATGCACCAAATGTAAATTTTAACAGACCTAATATGAACACAGCATGTAGCGATTCGACTATTAAATTAGAGAAATAGAAAATTTCATACGATGAAACAGGTTCTGTGTCCGAATTTTTATTTTATTAGTAATCGTTCAGGATGTTCCGTTGAACATCTTTCATCTAATTTTCACGTGCTATTAGAAGGAAAGGCCGAACAGTGGTTCATGAAGCAGAATCGCAGTGTGACATATTCAACTCTTCGTCATGTTCTTACAAGGGAATTTGGATATTTGGAATCAGAGCATGATGTATTACTAAAAATATCGTTGCGTAAGCAACTACACAAAGAATCGTATGACGATTTTCATACAGCAATTGTGTCAATGAATTCTAGATTACAAATCCCCTTACCAGAATTAACAATACTTGATATAATTAAACGTAATTTACAAGCAAATTGAAGATTCTTGTTGTTCAGTTCTGAATCTAAAACTCTGAACGATTTCAGAGATATGGCTCGTAAAGCGGAGAAAGTGCTTCGTGATAATAAATATGTTACGCCAAACACCGGACCATTACGCAATGTCAGTGTGCTTGATTCACTTAAAACTGATACAGATGACTCTGATATGTTTGATCCACAACTCGATGCCTTAAAAATTTTAAAAAAGAATATCAAATACGATTATTCCAATATAAAGTGCTGGAATTGTTTGTCATACGGACATTAATATATATATTGCGGCGAAGGAATTACTGACCAGTTTTGTTTCAAGTGCGGACAAAAGGGGTATTAACGCCTTCATGTCCAAATAGGCATGTTTATCCGGGAAACAAGAATACGGGCGAAATGATTACCGGGGACTTTCGTCCATCCCACAAAACCCCGAGTTCAAATTAGAACCGAAGTTGGAAAAATCCAACAGTTTCAATCCCAATAATCAACAAACAAACACCCAACATTTTCAAATCCAGAAATCTATTTCACTTTATAAAGATATGTCAACACAAACAGAATCTGTTGTCATTACAGGTAATAAACAATCTCTTAATGCTACAAATTATAGACCACTCATTTTTTTTAAGAAAAGCCCATCAGTTAGAATAAAGAAATGTCGGCAGCGGTTTAAGATACGTAAGTTCTATAGAAAATTGCTCAAGTCAACCATTTTACATGGCTTGGATGATCGGCCATTCGTAAAAGTAAGAATTTTGAATGACACTATGGTAGGTTTGCTTGACTCAGGAGCTAACGTTTCGGTTTTAGGTAATAACTGTATAGAGTTTTTGGAGCGTAATAATTTAACTTATAGTCTAATAAATTCGGCATTATCAATTGCAAATGGTGTAAAACAAAAAGTACTGGGTTTTTGTAAATTACCTATTAATTTTAAGGGTGTTACGAAGGATATTTTGTTTTATTTAGTTCCCAACCTCACCCAAGAAGCTTATTTTTGCAGAAATTTCTGGCGTGAGTTTGCTCTCGCGCCCGAAATTATTCCCACCATTTCTTCATTACACTATGTGCCAATAGCGACGCTAAATTCCATGATCTCACTCCACAGAAACTGCTTTTAGAGAACAGAGTTTCCTTCGTATGAGAAACTTGGATTGGGGTGCACAGACCTTCTGGAGCACAATATAGATACTGGGGACGCAGTGCCTATAAAATCCAGGCACTATTCTTTATCACCGCCTCGCCAGGATGAAGCATTCAGGAAATAGACCGTCTTTTAATCATGAGGGTAATCGAGGAGTCAAATTCGCCTTGGTGTTCTCCGGTAGTGTTAGTGCGAAAACCGGGCAAAGTCCGTCTTTGCATCGATTCCCGAAAGCTTAATGCGGTAACGAAGAAAGATTCGTACCTGCTTCCCCACATTAATGGGTTATTAAGCAGGTTGAAAGATATCTTTTACATTACCGAAATTGATTTAAAAGATGCTTTTTACAAATACGACTGACACAAACTTCTAAGGGAAGAACTGCTTTTGTTGTCCCGGGTAAGCCTTTATTCCATTATAAATATGCCATTTGGTCCTTAAACCATGAGCAGGCTAATGGATAAAGTTATACCTTCACGTGAAAATGTCTTCATCTATTTAGATGATTTGCTCATATGTAGTCCTAATTATGAATCCCACATGGCGCTTTTGAGTGAAGTGGCTGGTTGCCTTATAGCTTACAATAAATGTCGAAAAAAGTAAATTTTGCCAAAGGGAGATTCGTTATTTAGGCTACATAGTGGGTAATGGAACATTGAAGGTGGATCCCAAAAAGTGAAGCAATCGGTAACTTTAGCATACCCAAAACACCTAGACAAGTTCGCAGATTTGTTGGCATGGCCAATTTGTACAGGGGGTTTATAAACAACTTCGTCAATCTTAGCGGTCCACTTACAGATTGTTTAAAGAAAACTTGTAAACCATTTGCCTTTACCAAAAGCGCTATGTTATATTTTGAGAACTTAAAAGATGCGTTGTCATTTGCTCCGATATTAGCTCAACCTAAATTCGATCGCCAATTTATAATACAATGTGACGCATCAAGGGTTGGAGTTGGCGGTGTCTTATTCCAATATGACGATAATGGCTGTGAGCATCCAATTGCCTTTGTTTCTTAAAAGCTAAACAAGTCTCAGAAAAACTACACGGTCACTGAGCTTGAATGCATGGCCACAATCGTTTGCGTTAACCGATTCAGACGTTATATCGAGGGCTTGCCATTTAAAATAATCACAGAGCACTCTTCCTTAAAATGGCTTATGTCCCAAAAGGATTTAAGTGGCAGATTAGCACGATGGAGCCTGAAATTACAAAGATATGACTTTGAAATCGAGCATAGAAAAGGCTCATTAAATATTGTGCCCGATTGCCTTTCACGTATGGAAGTTGAAGAATTATCGTCATCTGATAGACCTGTTGAAATTGACATTGGATCCGCTGAATTTGATAACGAGGAATATCGCAAACTTAGGGAAGTAGTTTCTGAAAAAAGTGAGTCATTGCCTGATTTAATAATATTGGATAACTTAGTTTATAAACGGGCAAAATTCAGACAAGGTGATAAGAACGAGGGGAAAATTTATGAAAATTGTGGGTGCTAAATTCATTATCTGGAAGTATAATAAAAGGTGCACATGACTCGATTAATTCTATACTAAAACAATAGCCAGAATTAGACAAAAGTATTATTGGCCCACTATGACAACTGACTTCAAATCATATGTCGACAATTGTGAGAAATGCAAGTCAATTAAACCGTCTAACCAATTTTCAAGGCCACTTATGGGCAAACAATTTGTCACAAATAGACCTTTCGAGAGACTATATTGTGACTTCTTAGGCCCATATCCGTTAACAAATAAAAAAAACAAAATTTTTATTTTTAAACCCGTTAAAGGCAGCAACATCTGCCAACGTAATCTGAGGTTTTTCCCACATTTGGTATACCCAGATTTTTACACAGCGATAACGCTAAACAATTCGTTTCCAACGAAATGAAGGAATTTTTTAAATTAAATGAGATTGAACACATAAAAACGTGATTTTACGCTCCTCAACCAAATGCATCGGAACGTTCAAATAGAGAAATTATCACTAAAATCAGATATTTTTTGGAAAATCATAAAGATCATAGTGATAGGGACCGATATATACCTCAAATATTATCAATACTTCGAAGTGACTATCACTCTTCCATTAAATGTTCCCCATATTATGACGCATTTGGGCAAAACATGGTGCAGCATGGCTCTGCCTATAAAATTCTAGAAAAGTTAGGATGCTTAACTGGTGAAGACACACAAATTTTAACTAATGTTGACAAATTACAGAAATTGCGATGCAGAATTCGAGACAATTTGCCAAGCTCACGAAAGGTCAACTAAAGCTTATAAAGGTCAAGTAAAGGTCAATAAAATTGGAAGTAATTTATACGACATAGAAGATCTAAACGGAGGCTACATTGGTAGATACCAAACATCCGACCTAAAACCATGATTATTTTATTGACTCCAAAAATATTCAAATATTCGAGAACTTAATGTTACTCATTATTTTTTTTTTTATTTACCCGGCTTTCGTGGGTCGTGCCACACTTATTGTTGTATATAAATAACAAAAATTTACTACATATCTTGATATGAAAATAAACAAAAACTTGCTTACATTTTAAAGAAATCAGATTTCTGTTAGTCTTCCCATTTTGAGAAAATGTCTTATCGAAGCAGATTTGTTGCGATTTCTTTTTCTTGAAAGAATATTTATTGTTACAATTTTAATCTCAACTTCATATTTACATTTATCTAATTTTGGTTTTAAGGGTCCATCACCAGTTCTAGCATGATATCAAATTCTTTGCCAGTATACTTACATTCACACATATATATATAAATGTACATACGTATGTATAATTGTGTGTTTACTCAGTTGCACTCTCAACTCAAGACAAATTATGTGCCCATATATGGTAATGATTTTGTGATCGCAATTTTGTTTTATGACCCTTACTACTAGTATTTTTGTCTTCTTTTCGCTGCAGATCAATTAATGATATTGCATTTCTTCTTTTTTTTCTCATTGATAATCTAGAATGATCTAACTACGCTTTTTGTAATACGCACCATCAAACTTGATTTTTGATCAGACCATTGTTACTAGAATTTTGAAAGTGGTGATGATAACAAGTGTAATATAGTAAATATTTAAATTAGTTAAAAAAAAGTACAAAGTGTAAAGTATAGCAAATCGTTTATACAAATAAAAGAAAAAGCTAACATTAATAAAGCTGACAAGATTAATTTAATAATTAAATTTTATATAAAAAAACCCATCTACAATTTCCGTGAATAATTATATTCAAATGTAAGGTTATTGAGAATCACATGTATTCAAACATTATTATACATGGCGTTATTTTCTTTCAAGGAAAATGTCCCACCACTCGGGCATTAATTCTCTAACGCCATATTCTAAAACGCCCCAAGTCTATATTTTTCGAATTTTTAATCCCACGTGGCAAGACGTTTCCACGTGTGGAACCATCACCCTGACAAGATAAATAATGAAAAATCCACATATATGTATAAAAATAACTTAATTTGCTTGAAACTATTTAAAATCAAACAAGAACATGTAAATTATATTTACAGAGTACTCCTAAAACGCAAAAAGAATTTTAAATTGTTAATTGCTAACTAGTAAAAGAACAAAAAAAAACTATAAATATGACATTATCTTTATAATAATATTTAATTAATTATATTCTATTTCTTACCATTAGTTTTCTGAAAATTGTGACTAAAACTTAATATTCAGGCATGTTCTGAAAATCACGTGATTTCAAATCACATACCACGTGTGATTTTGTGCTGTTCTGTAAATCACACCATTGTTGTGTTTTTCGGTGTGATTTAATTTGTCGAAAGCACAAGAAAACAGCTGATTTGTTTATTTTGAAATATTTTTTTAGAAACAATAAAACGTACATATATAAAATAATATGCCTGGAGCTTCTTTAATATATTTAATTGAGTTAAAAAAAGCAGTTGAATGCATTAAAAAGCGTTGAAATCACAAAAGTAAATAAATTTTTTAAGGAAAAAAATGTGTCTCAAGTTTTTTATTAATTTTTAGGTGTTTTTTTTAATAAAATGTGTTGTTGTAAAAGCAAATTAATAAAAAAAACATATTGATTAATTTATTTAAATAATTTATTTTAATGTTATCCATGTAATAGCCGAAAAATAACAAAGTGGTTTGAAAACATTAGTGACCTAGCTGAACGTTTTAAAATCACAAACTTATGTGCACAGAACACCTTTTATGTGATTTCAAATCACTTTGATAAAAAGTGATTTGCAGAACATGCCTGATAATATACTCGTACTATTATCTAATATTTAATTAATATCATTAATCTATTTTCCTAATGTTATATTTTTTATAATTTCTAACACAATCCATTTTTATATGCATACGAGTATACCTATATTGAAATAAAATGTACTCAATAAATTAAAATCTTGTAAAAGAACTAGAATTATATACCTATATTGAATTAAAACTTGGTTTCTAAAAAAACAAAAAAAAAAATGTTATACATAATCTAAAATATAAATTCTAATTTAAACTTTAAATCTTATTATGATTATATAAATCAATTTTATATTAAGAAATGATTTTGGTAAAAATATAATTTCTTAACCCTCCGATGAGTGACAGTTCTGAACTTCACGGCCGTGTGAAAAGGTCCCTACCTTTTTTTTTCATATAAAATTTTTTTTTGTTTTTATTGTTTATAACTTACTTGTTTATAACATACAAAAATAATTTTTTAAATTTTTTTTAACTCAAAGACATTAGGGATGACAATAAAAACATAAAATTCTAAGAACTGGTTTATTGCTAGTAGTATAAAATTAGAATATTGTGACTTTCCTTGAAATCAATTTTCGAAGGCATGAACTTTATGCCTTCTAATTTTTCTTAGAATTTTTTTGTTTTTATCATCATCCCTAATGGCTTTGAATTTAGGTCTTTGTGTTCAGAACAAGTAAATTATGTGTTAAAACAATAAAAAAATTATGATGCCCAAAAACCTGCATTTATTAGTGAAATTCAGTACAAGGTACATACGGACCTATTCACACGTCTGCGTACTATTCTCACTAAAACCTCAATAACTCCTAAAGTAATGATCCGATCGGCTTGATTTTTTTTCCAAAAGATGCGCAACAAAATACTCTTGGAATACAGAGTACAGGGGGGGTTGTAGTGGCCGAAGTAGGAGTAATTTCAGTTTGAAAAGCCAAAAAGGTCCCTAGGGACCTTCTCACTCATCGGAGGGTTAAAAGAAATAACACTGAATTTAAATAATTATTTTATTTTAAAGTTTATTGTGCATTAAATAATAGTAACTAAATTAAAGTCGTTTGTACGAATAATTTTTCATTTTTTTTCTCCTATTCTAAAAATAACTCAGTATGTATGTATATTTTAAATAATTGTCAATTAAAAAAAATGTGTGAGAATTTCATTTAAAGCAACAACAACAACTAAATCATCATTAGCATCTCGTTTTGCTGGGCCCTTCAATCGAGACAACTTTAAATGGAACACCAACAATTGCGTTGTGAGTAACAAATTATTGATCTCTATTTTTTTTGTAATTATTTAAAGTATTACATACTCTTCTGTTAATCAGTCCATTTCCAATTTATTCCTTTTACTTTCATTCATAATTATTGCTTAATATTTTTTTTGGTTTATTACTATCTTCACATTCATTGTGTAAAGGTCATTATGTAGTATTATGTTTATTCTTTTGCCTATTTATAATGTTTATTCTTTTTATATATTCAATAAATTCTATTGTTTGCCATTATAAAATGCAATCTTAAATTTCTTTTAAATGGGAAAGATAACTAAAAGAATTGGTAATATGTAATCTAAGAAGTCAGTCTATTTTAGGGACAGATATTAATATTTTTAGGGTAAGTCGTCTGTCAAGGCGTCAAGTCAATTGGGTGGGAATCAAATTACCCTACATGACATCACACCTCGTCATGATCTGGTCTTTATTTTCAATTTATTTCTTAAAAGTTATTTGATACTCTTTGGTAAGGCATTAAGAGTATTTATATGCTTATGCGCTTTAATACGGGTTGAGAACCAATTTGCCAAATATATCTAGTCGGGAAAATCGTTGTATATGCCACTTAAACTTTGTATTATGAATTTTATAAAATGTATGTTTTTTTGTTATTCATTTGAATAAATATCCAGCGCGTAACATATATGGCGCCCAACGAAAAGGCTGTCCAGGTCTTGGTCAGTCTAGCGTAACATATGTATATCGTGACCAACGCAAAGGCTGTCCATGTCTTGGTCAGTTTAACGTATAATGAAAACGAAGTATTGAAAATATAATCTGAAATATTATCTAATAAGGTTAAAAAATATTTAATCGCATTCTTTTGTATAAAGAAGTTATAACATCAATTGCATTTTTACTAGTTTTGAATCTAGTTGCGATACATTTAAATAATGCAGTTTACAATTTAACCTAATTTAATTAAAGTTGTCTCGGAAAGTGCAAATTCTAAAGCTAAATTTTGGTTTTTGTAGCGTCTGAGTTTACATTAGTTTAATTTTGTATTGCTATTCGAGACCTTTTGATAAATTTTGATAAATAATAGTGTTAGAAAAGAAGCAGCTTAGCAAGAAAATTGTATAAAAATATTTTGGGTAAAAAGCCAATTAATTAACAAAATTATTTAGACTGTCTGATTTATTTATTACCTTTTTCTTTATGGTTTATCTTTCCCATAATTATATGAAATTCACTAAATCCTTAAAATTTTAAAAGTTATATTAATTTTGTTTTGTCTATATTAAAATTTGATATATTAATTAAACGGAAACAGTTTAAATTTATTTTTGTAATAATTAGTAACTTTAAATCTTAATCATTTTGCATATTTTATTTTATTCTGTACACAGGAATTTTTTTTAATATATTCGAAAATATTCTTAGTTCGTATTAAATATTTTAAATATATTCTTTTATCTTCTTATTACGAAGTTCTTCAATTACTCAAATAGTAAAATTATTTCATACATTTCCCCTCGGTAAAATTTTATTTTATTGTCGAATATTGTTTGTTTTAGTAGCAACTTTTTATTAAAAAAAAAATTCGGTTCATTATCAGTTTGTGAATTTTGTTCGTAATGAACACCCGTGCGCAATTTAAGTACCAATATTTCTATTGAAACACAATATCGACGAAGCACTCTAAGCCTCGCGTTGTTAATTCACCTGCCGTGAAAAATACACCTAAAGTAACTCATCAAGCACTCAAAGTTGTAGTAATTTAGAAATTCAAAATATATCGATAATGAATAGCCCCAATTCATTACCGCCCTCATTTGTTCCTGTAGAAGGACAAAATCTTAATAATATAACAAATACTGATAGTATAAATCTACCCATATTAAATACCAATGCTTCTACTTCTAACTCAGCTACACCTTTTGATACTTTGATATCACTAATGGAACAAAGTATGCAAAACACTAGGAAGGAATTTAGAAGGGAACTATCATCTATTAGAGATAGCATTTCCCAGATAGGTAATGCGAGTAGCACTAGTTCTCAACGGCAACCTATAACTCCACCATGCACCAGCTATTCCAATGCACCAAATGTAAATTTTAACAGACCTAATATGAACACAGCATGTAGCGATTCGACTATTAAATTAGAGAAATAGAAAATTTCATACGATGAAACAGGTTCTGTGTCCGAATTTTTATTTTATTAGTAATCGTTCAGGATGTTCCGTTGAACATCTTTCATCTAATTTTCACGTGCTATTAGAAGGAAAGGCCGAACAGTGGTATTGGCTGTTCATGAAGCAGAATCGCAGTGTGACATATTCAACTCTTCGTCATGCTCTTACAAGGGAATTTGGAATCAGAGCATGATGTATTACTAAAAATATCGTTGCGTAAGCAACTACCCAAAGAATCGTATGACGATTTTCATACAGCAATTGTGTCAATGAATTCTAGATTACAAAGCCCCTTACCAGAATTAACAATACTTGATATAATTAAACGTAATTTACAAGCAAATTGAAGATTCTTGTTGTTCAGTTCTGAATCTAAAACTCTGAACGATTTCAGAGATATGGCTCGTAAAGCGGAGAAAGTACTTCGTGATAATAAATATGTTACGCCAAACACCGGACCATTACGCAATGTCAGTGTGCTTCATTCACTTAAAACTGATACAGATGACTCTGATATGTTTGATCCACAACTCGATGCCTTGAAAATTTCAAAAAAGAATATCAAATATGATTATTCCAATATAAAGTGCTGGAATTGTTTGTCATACGGACATTAATATATATATTGCGGCAAAGGAATTACTCACCAGTTTTGTTTCAAGTGCGGACAAAAGGGGTATTAACGCCTTCATGTCCAAATAGGCATGTTTATCCGGGAAACAAGAATACGGGCGAAATGATTACCGGGGACTTTCGTCCATCCCACAAATCCCCGAGTTCAAATTAGAACCGAAGTTGGAAAAATCCAACAACAGTTTCAATCCCAATAATCAACAAACAAACACCCAACATTTTCAAATCCAGAAATCTATTTCACTTTATAAAGATATGTCAACACAAACAGAATCTGTTGTCATTACAGGTAATAAACAATCTCTTAATGCTACAAATTATAGACCACTCATTTTTTTTAAGAAAAGCCCATCAGTTAGAATAAAGAAATGTCGGCAGCGGTTTAAGATACGTAAGTTCTATAGAAAATTGCTCAAGTCAACCATTTTACATGGCTTGGATGATCGGCCATTCGTAAAAGTAAGAATTTTGAATGACACTATGGTAGGTTTGCTTGACTCAGGAGCTAACGTTTCGGTTTTAGGTAATAACTGTATAGAGTTTTTGGAGCGTAATAATTTAACTTATAGTCTAATAAATTCGGCATTATCAATTGCAAATGGTGTAAAACAAAAAGTACTGGGTTTTTGTAAATTACCTATTAATTTTAAGGGTGTTACGAAGGATATTTTGTTTTATTTAGTTCCCAACCTCACCCAAGAAGCTTATTTTTGCAGAAATTTCTGGCGTGAGTTTGCTCTCGCGCCCGAAATTATTCCCACCATTTCTTCATTACACTATGTGCCAATAGCGACGCTAAATTCCATGATCTCACTCCACAGAAACTGCTTTTAGAGAACAGAGTTTCCTTCGTATGAGAAACTTGGATTGGGGTGCACAGACCTTCTGGAGCACAATATAGATACTGGGGACGCAGTGCCTATAAAATCCAGGCACTATTCTTTATCACCGCCTCGCCAGGATGAAGCATTCAGGAAATAGACCGTCTTTTAATCATGAGGGTAATCGAGGAGTCAAATTCGCCTTGGTGTTCTCCGGTAGTGTTAGTGCGAAAACCGGGCAAAGTCCGTCTTTGCATCGATTCCCGAAAGCTTAATGCGGTAACGAAGAACCTGCTTCCCCACATTAATGGGTTATTAAGCAGGTTGAAAGATATCTTTTACATTACCGAAATTGATTTAAAAGATGCTTTTTACAAATACGACTGACACAAACTTCTAAGGGAAGAACTGCTTTTGTTGTCCCGGGTAAGCCTTTATTCCATTATAAATATGCCATTTGGTCCTTAAACCATGAGCAGGCTAATGGATAAAGTTATACCTTCACGTGAAAATGTCTTCATCTATTTAGATGATTTGCTCATATGTAGTCCTAATTATGAATCCCACATGGCGCTTTTGAGTGAAGTGGCTGGTTGCCTTATAGCTTACAATAAATGTCGAAAAAAGTAAATTTTGCCAAAGGGAGATTCGTTATTTAGGCTACATAGTGGGTAATGGAACATTGAAGGTGGATCCCAAAAAGTGAAGCAATCGGTAACTTTAGCATACCCAAAACACCTAGACAAGTTCGCAGATTTGTTGGCATGGCCAATTTGTACAGGGGGTTTATAAACAACTTCGTCAATCTTAGCGGTCCACTTACAGATTGTTTAAAGAAAACTTGTAAACCATTTGTCTTTACCAAAAGCGCTATGTTATATTTTGAGAACTTAAAAGATGCGTTGTCATTTGCTCCGATATTAGCTCAACCTAAATTCGATCGCCAATTTATAATTCAATGTGACGCATCAAGGGTTGGAGTTGGCGGTGTCTTATTCCAATATGACGATAATGGCTGTGAGCATCCAATTGCCTTTGTTTCTCAAAAGCTTAACAAGTCTCAGAAAAACTACACGGTCACTGAGCTTGAATGCATGGCCACAATCGTTTGCGTTAACCGATTCAGACGTTATATCGAGGGCTTGCCATTTAAAATAATCACAGACCACTCTTCCTTAAAATGGCTTATGTCCCAAAAGGATTTAAGTGGCAGATTAGCACGATGGAGCCTGAAATTACAAAGATATGACTTTGAAATCGAGCATAGAAAAGGCTCATTAAATATTGTGCCCGATTGCCTTTCACGTATGGAAGTTGAAGAATTATCGTCATCTGATAGACCTGTTGAAATTGACATTGGATCCGCTGAATTTGATAACGAGGAATATCGCAAACTTAGGGAAGTAGTTTCTGAAAAAAGTGAGTGATTGCCTGATTTAATAATATCGGATAACTTAGTCTATCAACGGGCAAAATTCAGACAAGGTGATAAGAACGAGGGGGAAAATTTATGAAAATTGTGGGTGCTAAATTCATTATCTGGAAGTATAATAAAAGGTGCACATGACTCGATTAATTCTATACTAAAACAATAGCCAGAATTAGACAAAAGTATTATTGGCCCACTATGACAACTGACTTCAAATCATATGTCGACAATTGTGAGAAATGCAAGTCAATTAAATCGTCTAACCAAATTTCAAGGCAAACAATTTGTCACAAATAGACCTTTCGAAAGACTATATTGTGACTTCTTAGGCCCATATCCGTTAACAAAGAAAAAAAAACAAAATTTTTATTTTTAAACCCGTTAAAGGCAGCAACATCTGCCAACGTAATCTGAGGTTTTTCCCACATTTGATATACCCAGATTTTTACACAGCGATAACGCTAAACAATTCGTTTCCAACTAAATGAAGGAATTTTTTAAATTAAATGAGATTGAACACATTTTTTTTTTTTTATAATACATTATATTTATTTATTGAATCTTCAGATATTGAAATGACAATAAGTTTTTGAATCTTAATACTAAAAGAAAATAATAAGTCCAGCCAGTGCTAGACAAAATATTATGATACTACAAAAAATTTAGATCCACTGATCCAGTCATCTGTTTTGCGTTTGAGTTAAAGCAAGGGTATCCCTCCTTCTCAACCAAACATGGCCACTAAAGTTAAGGATGTCTCGTGCAAGTGGGTTTGGATGGTGTTCAAGTTTGCTGACATATTTTGAGGCGTATTTTGTAAATTCGACTTTCACCAAAGGAATGCCTAGATCTTTGTGAATTCGAGAATTTTTAACGTACCATGGAGCTGCAGTAATTATACGTAGAATTTTATTTTGACCCCTTTGAATTTTTTCAATGTTGGATGCTGAGGCAGTACCCCATAATTGGTGTTATGGAACACCAGATTGGCTTTAGAATTGCATTGTACAACAAAAGTTTGCAATCCAACTTTAATGTAGAATTTCTGCCGATTAGCCAATTAAGTTGCACTGCTCTTAATCTCATCTGTGTAAGTTTTGCGTCAATATGAGATTTCCAGGTTAAGCGACGATCGAGGTGGATTCCGAGGTATTTGGCTTCATTGTGTTGCGGAATAATTTGGTTATTTATTCTGATGGACGAGCAAGTTTCTTTTCGCAATGTGAAAGTGATATGAATACATTTCTGTTCATTAACCCTGATTTTCCAAAGCTCTAGCCAATTCTCTAGTCTATAAACATAATTCTGCAAATTCTGTGATGCTACTTGGTGGTCCTTATGAACGCTAATAAAGGCTGTATCATCTGCGAAAGTTGACGTGTGGATTTTGGGGTCTGACGGCATGTCGGAGGCATAAATCAAATATAAAGTAGGACCCAGTATGCTACCCTGTGGCACACCTGTTTCAATTGGCTGAGCGGGGCTTAAAAAATTCCCTTCTTTGATTTTAAATTTGCGACCGTATAAATAGCTTTCCATAAGTTTATGGGTGTTAGCAGGCAGAGTTAATTTTATTTTGTGCATTAAACCGTCATGCCAAACTTTGTCGAACGCTTGGGACACATCAATGAAAAGGGCGGAGCAGTATTTTTTGTCTTCAAACGACCCTCTTATCACATTTACCAATCTGTGTGTTTGTTCGATGGTGCTGTGTTTAGCTCTGAAGCCGAATTGATGATTAGGAATGCATTCAGTGTCGTTCAGAATTGGAATCAACTTAGTCATTAACAATTTTTCGAACAGTTTAGAAATTGTCGGCAGTAGGCTAATTGGCCTATATGACTCTACTTTGGTGTGATCCTTCCCTGACTTAGGAATCATAGTGATCATAGACACCTTCCAATCTGCAGGATAGTATTCTAGGCGTAAAATAGCGTTGAAGATAAAGAGGATAATTCTTCTAGCTACACGAGGTAACTCCACAAGCATTTTATTGCTGATTTTATCCATACCTGGAGCCTTTCTAAGGTTCAGAGTACCAATAGCGCTTTGAACATCACCAAAGTTTAGTCTTAGAGGTACAGGAGGTCTAATAACGAGTGGTGGCAAATCAGATACGTTATTTGAGTTGTTTTTAGTAAACACATTTCTTAAATGGTTAACAAATAATGTCCCTTTCTCGGAATCATTTCTAGCCCAGTCACCAGTCGGATTTCGCAAAGGAGGTTTTCCTCTCACTGGTCTTTTTAAACCTCTTACCGCCCTCCATAACGAGTAGTCAGATTGTGGGGTACTATCAAGATCCTCCAAGTAGGATCTAAGTGAAGCCGTTCTTTGGGTTTCTAAGAAATGTCTTAGTATATCTCTGCATACCCGTAGCCTAGCTTTCAGTTCAGGAGACCTGTGAAGTTGCCACTCTCTTCTCATTCTTCTTTTTTCTGATAGGAGATGTTCGAGTTCAGATAAATAAGTTCTGTTTGTCCTATTTCTACATTCAACGTGATAAGTGGAAGCGTGATGCACAGCTCGTCGAAGGTCCTCGGTAAAGTTGCCAATCGACTCATCGATATCGTCGGTAGTTCTCAACACAATATTTTCCGTGCAATGAGAACTTAAATACTTTTTGTATTTTATCCAGCTTACTCGGGTCTTAGTCATGTTTCTAAATGGGGAGCCACACACTTGAGGGAAATGCATTGAAATGATAGTAGGAGAGTGATCTGAGGACAAGTCTAATGAAGGATCCACTTGCATCCATTCTACAGGGATATTTTTCACTACTCCAAAGTCAATAACATCGGGAATCTTCCGTCGGTCAGTCGGCCAGTAGGTGGGATGTCCGCTTGAGAGTACATCTAAGCCCATTTGAGCAATGGTGCTGAAGAGTACGCGACCCTTTGGGGTTACAAGACGTGAACCCCAAAATGTGTGTTTGGCGTTAAAGTCGCCAGCAACTAAAAATCTAGCTCCAAGGGAATTAAAGAAGTTATGGTATTGGTGTTCTTTTATTGAGAATCGAGGCGGAGAATAAATCGATGATAAAACAAATTTGTATTGACAGAATTCAATGCAAATGTTTGTTGCTTGGAGGTAATCCTCACTTATGTTATTCATTAGATAATGTTTTATTCTGTTCTTTATAAGAATTGCCGAACCTCCACAAGCTCTTCCGCGGGGATCTTTAGTATCGTACAACACGTAGCCATTAAGTTTGAAGTACCCTGTCGACGTCAAGTGAGTTTCAGCAATCATCATAACATCAATCTGCTTATCCATCAGGAAGTATTCCAGGTCGTTTTTATGTTGGCGGAGGCCGTTCGCGGTTCAAAAACAAATTTTTAAATAAATCATTTCTTTAAAATGGCTTGCAAGATAGTGGATTGCATTTTCAGCATTTCCTGCATCATGGATGTCATAGTGGTCGTAAAAGTGTTCATAGTTTGGACAAGTGTCTGCAAAGTAGTCTCTAGAGTGTTAATATTAGGCTCGTAATATTGTGATTTAGGTTCCTGCTCCAAACCTGGCATATTAGATTTAACCACGTTAGCGTAAGAAACTTGTCTAGAACTAGGCACGTTTACATGACTAGTGGGCCGTAACAATTGAGGAAAATTGTTACTCGATGCAAAATTAGGCTGTTGAGGATGATCAGGTAATACTGACGTCTTGTTGGTCCTTATGCCTTTCAAATGAGTGTAAACTGGACAACCTCTATAATTTGCGGTATGATTACCTCCGCAGTTACTGCATTTTTTGATTTTTGAGTCAGTTTTCGACTTATCACATTGAGCAGTTGTATGTAGTTCCCCACACGCAACACAAACTGACGGCAATTTACAATACGCTTTGGTGTGACCAAATTCTTGACAATTAAGACACTGGACGGGTCCCTGACGCTTATGCGGTTCTTCCACGGTGATTCTCCGATGCAGAAGGTAAATCAGATTGTAGATGGGATGGGACTCGTTTTTCTTTAAGACGATATCTCCAGGTTCCAATTCCACCCTGAACATCGGCTGAGGAATCTTTTCACGGTTTCTAATATTCGTTATGCTCTTAATTTTGAAGCCATTTTCCATTAAACTAGTCTTTATCTCGGCAGGATCAACATCTGGGTCTATACCCTTTAGAACTACTTGGAGTCCTTTTGCGCTTTTCAGCTGGTAGGTATAGAAATCCCTACTCTCCCTCTTCAACTGGTTGGACAATTTTCGAAAATCATCTTCCTTTTTCACTTGAATTTTGGTTTCGCTGATATTTCCATGTTTAATTGAGGTTACGCTAAACATATTTTCACCTATTACCGAAACAATTCCTTGTACCAATTTACTGAAAGTGGGCTCTCTCAGATAAATTGGTGGGGGCTTAAACGTCTTTTTAGGAAGTTCTGGATCATCCGTCTGGAGGAGAGCACACCTGTTTTGATCATTTGGATTGTCAATACTCACGGTCTTGGGAGCTTTTGAATTTGATGATATTTGAGCAGATGTCGGGCTCCTCTGTCGCTTAAGAACTGTGACGTATTTATACATACCTAGATTGAACACATAAAAACGGGATTTTACGATCCTAAACCAAATGCATCGGAACGTTCAAATAGAGAATTTATCACTAAAATCAGATATTTTTTGGAAAATCATAAAGATCATAGTGATAGGGACCGATATATACCTCAAATATTATCAATACTTCGAAGTGACTATCACTCTTCCATTAAATGTTCCCCATATTATGACGCATTTGGGCAAAACATGGTGCAGCATGGCTCTGCCTATAAAATTCTGGAAAAGTTAGGATACTTAACTGGTGAAGACACACAAATTTTAACTAATGTTGACAAATTACAGAAATTGAGATGCAAAATTCGAGACAATTTGACCAAGCTCACGAAAGGTCAACTAAAGCTTATAAAGGTCAAGTAATTTTTAGGAAAAATCATACATTAAGCAATATGTCAAAAGCCATTAACCGAAAATTTTTGCCAAAGTATCTAAAATGTAGAATTCGCAATAAAATTGGAAGTAATTTATACGACATAGAAGATCTAAACGGAGGCTACATTGGTAGATACCAAACATCCGACCTAAAACCATGATTATTTTATTGACTCCAAAAATATTCAAATATTCGAGAACTTAATGTTACTCATTATTTTTTTTTTTTTATTTACCCGGCTTTCGTGGGTCGTGCCACACTTATTGTTGTATATGAATAACAAAAATTTACTACATATCTTGATATGAAAATAAACAAAAACTTGCTTACATTTTAAAGAAATCAGATTTCTGTTAGTCTTCCCATTTTGAGAAAATGTCTTATCGAAGCCGAGATCTACCTTGAAAATTTCTTGAAATTGCTGTAAAGCTTAACATCACTGAACATCTATAACCTCAAATTTAACACTCAGCTCGTGGCCAAACCTAAAACTAGTATATATGTACTAACTTTAATCATCGGAATTACCTAATTTATTAACAATTTTAATCAAGAAAACGAAAGAAAAGATGATATTTATTTCAATTAATCTGTTTACATAGATTCCAACTTAAATCAATTTTACAACAAAACCATTATATCGTAATATTTTTAAATCTTTAACAATTACTCAGAATTTGACATCATGGTTCTATATATTATTCATAATCTATCTAACCTAATTTTTCACCTTTATTAACTAAATTTAGTTAACTACATTCAAATCTTACACTACTAAGTTTAACTACTTATTTACTAAATTTATATCACAGTTTTTTTGTCACATTTATATCACATTTAATATGCTAAATTTTAGTATTTTTATAATTATCTTAAATCTAAATTTCTAAGTAAAAGTTTATCGAAATCACTAATTCTAATTATTATACTAAAATTTACAAATATTCATCAAAAGAAAAACAAGAAAAAAATTCTCATCGAAAACTCTACAATACCAATGATTGTGCAGAAGGCCTTCAGCAGCGTTGGACATCTTTGAATTTGTAAGTTCTCTTAAATTTTTTTTTATTTTTTTTGTTTTCATTTAAGAAATCAACAGAGATTTTTTTCGCCTAGAATAAAATTTTTAAGGCTCTCTTTGATTGATATTTAAAGCCAATTGCAATAAAACCTCTGTTAATTTTGTTTAGTTATTAACATACATAAATATGTAAGTTTGTTGTTGTTTTACAACATTAATAGATCACATTTATTTTCGCATTCTGTATACATATTCTTATGATCTGATTAAGCTATTATTATTTGTTTTTATGACTATCTTACTCTCGAATTATTTTGATTTTGTTTTATTAACCCTTTTGTCACCGTAAGAAACGAATTAATTTATTTTAATAATGTAAATTTTTTTATAATAATTCTAAATGAATAATATATTATATTTTTTTTATTGAATAAATATAAAACAGTGTTATCATAATGGAATAGATACATTTGTATAAAATTTCTTTCTGATTAATGGTATGGTAATGTGCTTTAGGGGTTTTTTTTTTTATTTAAACATTGTTGCCACTAGAAAAAACCACAGGACGGGTGGGTGAAGAGGCACAAAGCAAGAACACCTTGGCTTTAGAAAGTATGAATAGTGAATTTAGTAGAATCTTTGTCCACTTGTATATATACTTTATTTTCTTACTTAATAAGGGCATTTAAGATACGCACGTGAATTTTTTTATTGTATGCATTAAGTTCTTTCACGGAACAAAACAAAACCCAGCCCATATCTCCCGAACAAGCTAGCTTAGCAAGCGCGTGCGTACCGTTCCCAGTGAAGAGCATTAGGTATAGATAGGGTTATAAAAATCTAATAAATCCAAAGATAGATGACCCCCCCTAACTCCCCCTTTTAAACATAAAGAAGGATTACAAAAAGAAATGGCGCCCAACGTGGGGCCCGAAGGCTATGTGATAGCTGATATCTGTCAGGTAAAATCAAAATACAATAACATCAAGTATAACCATAGTTTTTGGGACCACTCTTAACATCTTTATGATTTCTGAACAAAGAATCTGGAAGATAAATTTTAATTCTTACTTGATGATAGTGTTTTGTCTTTATTTTCTTTTGACTTTTGTCAAGAATGTAATATCTTTAAGACATAGTTGGTAATATTGTACATAGATGAAAATACAATCTTTTACAATCCAATATGTTCTTTAAGGTTATTCATTCCTTTGTGTTTCATTAAGTAATATATTAGACCTTATCTATGAACTTTTTTCAATATACTTAATGGATATTTATTAGTTTTTTGAGTAAATAGCTTTGGAATTACGTTTAGGATGCAGCTTATTTCATGCACTTATCGTCCACTATAAACTTATTAATTTGTTTATATTTATTCAGTATATAGGATCTGTTCGAAAGATTAGATTCATTATGTATCATACTTTTCATATTTAATTTTATAAAATTTTGCACAACCATACCAAAGATCAATAGGAAATTTTATAAAATATTTATTTCTGTTCTGAAAATTTTATATACATACATAATGTCGTTTAAAAGTAATGAGAACAGTAGCTCTCAAAAAGAGATCAGTAAGTTACCCCAATGTACTATTTGCAAGAAAGATTATGAACTAGATGATGTTATAGTTTCAACTCCATGTGATCACGTATTTCACAAATCTTGTATCGTTAACGTATTAAAAGATACTTTAGGTTGTCCCGTTTGCGGCAAAGCTTGTAGACAAAATAAGTTAAAATCTCATAACATTTTGTCAGAAAAACCACATGAAACCGTTGTTACACCAAGTCGTTCTGTTAATGATAGCAGAGGAGCCATTCCAAAGGTTCAAAAACCGATTAAACGTCCTCTTCGTGGAAATTTACTTGACTGGACCATGGGTCAAACACCCTTGGGTACACCCCCTACATTTGCTACAAATCCTAACGTTACTAATGTTCAAGCATTAGATAACTTAGTAAATCTTTCGCATAATGATTTGAGCAACTCACATAGAAGTTCAGATGTTCACAACATTAGCGACAACACTCTTCGAAACATGATTAATGAGGCGATAAGAAATCAATTAGCTTTACTAAATATAAACCAGAACTCAAATGCTAGAAGTAGTTTGGGAAACCATTCTTTTAATCTTGGTGTAAATAGAAATTTGCAAAATAGACCTTATTATAATCAAAATAGAAATAATCAATCAATAAATTTTTCGACAGACAAAATTTCTTCAATAATTTCGGGATGGCATCTGAAATTTAGTGGCCAAGAAGAAGAGGGTTTATCTGTGGACAATTTTATCTACCGTGTACAAGCTTTAACCGTGCAGAGTTTACGTGGAGATTTTGAAATCTTGTGTCGTCACATTCATCTTTTATTTTCCGGCAAAGCAATTGATTGGTTTTGGCGTTTCCACCGCACAGCTCACAGTGTAGATTGGGAATCACGTAGGGAGTTGAGAAACCAATTTAGGGATAGAAGGACAGATTTCAGACAGATAAGAGGAAGAAGACAGAAATTAGGCGAGAAATTCGATAGTTTTTATGATTCTGTGTTAGAAATTTTAGACCGCCTTGAAAGACCAATACGCGAGGATGAATTACTAGAAATTTTAAAGAGAAATTTGCGACCAGAAG
The DNA here is from genome assembly GCA_950370525.1 of Bellardia bayeri. Lineage (NCBI taxonomy): Eukaryota > Metazoa > Arthropoda > Insecta > Diptera > Calliphoridae > Bellardia > Bellardia bayeri. Next base: position 39,462,304 of record OX493265.1, on the reverse strand, counting down.
TCCGCAAGGACATTTTACATTTCCAAATACGTAGTATTTCAGAATTAAGAGAGTATGTCAGGAAGATTGAAATTTTAGATGAAGAATTAAATATGTATCGCCCCAATAGAACACCTGTTCCACGAAAAATTATTTCTGAATTGGAAACGGAAAATTCAAGCGATATTGATACGACAATCATGGAAGAAATCAAAGATTTCGTTTGTTGGAATTGTTCTGAAAAGGGACACAAATTTGACACCTGCTTAGGGGAGAGAAAGATTTTCTGTTACGGATGTGGTAGCCCTAATGTGTTTAAGCCAAATTGTGCAAAATGTAACCACTTTTCAAAAAACTACAAGCCCCCCAACAAACAAATGCAGTCAAAGGCAACACAATACTAAATTCTGTAGAATGTCAAACTGATCGACGTGATGATAATATTAACCAAGATGTTGGAAATGAAGTTTTAAAACCAAATTTTGTCCCTAGTTATTTAAAACCATATCATGTCCGATTGAAAGAATATAAGGAAGCTAAGCTTAGAATTTTTAATAGTGAGCTATTTGTAAACCAATCCGAGAAGAAAACGAAGAGATCCACCTTAAGATTACGACGTTTTTGGAAAAGGATTTTAGAAAACCGAAAAATGTATTGTTCTACTGTAATTTCTAATGAAAATAGTTTTGATTTAAGACCATTTGCTACAGTTAAAATTTTTAATCAAGATGTTGTAGGCATGATAGATACAGGCGCTACTGTGTCCTGCTTTGCTTCAAATTATGCTAAAAAGCTTCTAGAAGAAAATAAACACCAATTTAACAAGTTTAATATACCTTTGAGAACTGCTGACGATAGTAAACATTTAGCTGTAGGTAATGTTAGAACTTCAATTACGTTCAATTACGGGGTATAACTAAAATATTGAACTTTATTATAATACCAAATTTGACTCAGAATCTTTACTTAGGTGTTGATTTTGTTCGGACTTTTTCGTTAGCCAAAGATTTATTTATAGGAAATGATTTGAAGAGTAACAATTTGTGTTTAGAGGAAATAGAAATCGATGAAAATATTCATGTTTTAACAGACGAGCAGAATCAGAGACTTAAAACAGCCATCCACTCATTTCCTTCATATTCGCGGGAGGGATTAGGACGATAGTAAACCTATCAAACAGAGACACTTTGCCATATCTCCAGCAGTAGAAAAATTGTTATATGAGGAAATTGACCGAATGATTAAGTTAGGTGTTATAGAGGAATCCCAAAGTCCATGGTCATCGCCTGTAACATTGGTGCATAAGCCAGGGAAGGTACGACTGTGTCTGGACGCCAGAAAGGTTAACAGTGTTACAGTGAAAGATGCCTATCCCCTGCCTTTGATCGACGGGATTCTGAGCAGACTCCCGAAGGCAAGATTTATATCAAGTCTTGACCTAAAGGATGCCTTTTGGCAGATCCCGTTAGATGAAAGTTCAAGGGAAAAGACGGCTTTTACTGTACCAGGGCGTCCACTATATCAGTTCGTCACCATGCCGTTCGGATTATGTAACGCGCCACAGACGATGTCCAGACTTATGGATAAGGTCATTCCAGCTCATTTACGCACACAAGTTTTTGTATACTTAGACGACTTGTTGCTAATAACAGAAAGTTTCGATGAACACCTTATTTTGCTGCATGAGATAGCATTGCAAATGAGAAAAGCGAATCTGACAATAAATATAGAGAAGAGCAAATTTATGCTCAAAGAAGTCAAATATTTAGGGCATGTAATCGGCCATGGAACGATTAAGACCGACCCGGACAAAGTTAAAGCGATCCAAGAATATACATTTCCAACGTCCGTCCGACAATTAAGGCGATTTTTAGGAATTTGTGGTTGGTATAGACGGTTTGTCAAAAATTTTGCGACTGTAACAGCACCATTTACAGACATGTTACAAAAAAATAAAAAAATTATTTGGTCTGAAGAAGCTAAAAGCTCATTCAACGCACTCAAACATTCACTCTGTTCCGCACCGGCGTTACATAACCCGGATTTCTCCCGTCCGTTCTCAATTCAATGCGACGCAAGTCAATATGGGATAGGGGCTGTACTAGCACAAAGAACAGATAACTACGAGGAAGTCCCTGTGGCTTACATGAGCCATAAATTAACATCAGCCCAGAGAAATTACACAGTTTCAGAGCAGGAATGCCTTGCAGCAATAATGGCAATAATTAAAAGGGTCCACGATCATCCCCTGTGTGCTCACGGAGGAGTAGGTAAAACCTTAAGCAGATTAAAATCATTTTTCTTTTGGCCAAAAATGGCAAAACAAGTTTATAGTTATGTTCTTTCATGCGAGATATGCAAGCAAACTAAAGCCACAAATAAAACTCTACGACCACCAATGGGTGAACAAACGACATCAGTACGAGTTTTCCAAAAACTTTATTTGGACCTACTTGGTCCATATCCCAGATCTACCTCCGGTAATGTAGGAATAATAATAATATTAGACCATTTGTCGAAGTTTCATTTTTTGGAACCAATCAAAAAGTTTACTGCTAATGCAATTATCGAATTTATTGAAAAACGAATTTTTCATATCTTTGGAGTTCCTGAATCCATTACAACTGACAATGGAGTGCAGTTTAAATCTAATTTGTTTAAACAATTTTTAAATTCTTATGGCGTATTCCACAACTTAACCGCAATTTACTCACCTCAGGCCAACGCGAGTGAGCGAGTAAATCGCTCGGTTTTAGCGGCCATACGAGCGTATGTAAAACCGTCGCAAAAGGACTGGGATGAAAAACTTTCATCCATAAGTTGTGCTTTAAGAAGTTCTCTACATGTTAGTACAGGTTATTCGCCCTATTATTTTTTGTTTGGCCAAAACATGTTACTCAATGGAAAATCTTATTTGCTTTTACGTAAGCTTAATTTATTGCAAGAAAAATCTACTAACTTAAAAACTGACGATAAATTAGAACTGGTAAGACAAAAAGCGCAGGAAAACATCCGAAAGTCGTATGAACGCAACGCAAAAACGTACAATCTTCGTTCACGTCCGGTAATTTTTGACATAGGCCAAATAGTATATAGAAAAAATTTCGCTCAGTCGAAAGCAAGTGAGCACTTCAATAGCAAACTTGCTAACCTATTTGAAAAAGCCAAAGTTGTGGCCAAACATGGGTCATCCTATTACGATCTTCAGGACATGTCAGGCAAAAATCTGGGAAAATTCCATGCAAAAGACATCAGAACCTAGCTTCAGCTCTTGCCTTATAGTTAAAAAAAAAACTATTCGTCAAAACCTGTTTTGTAATGATCGAATTTTGCAACACACAAAAACTTTTGTTATAATTTGAAGTAAAATAAATATTTAAAAATATCTGTCATTAAAATTTTCATAATTTAGAAAAATATTAATTTTAATACAAACATGAACACATTTTTAAAATTCTAGTTTGGCATTAAAATTAATCATTGCTGAACAGTGATTAGTAGTGCTTTTTAATTTTTTTGCTATAATTTCTCCAGAATTAAATTTTTCTCCCACTAGAAATTGATAATATAAATAATAAAATTTCCCTTAAACTTCCTCCTATTAATCATCACTATTTTACCCATCACTGAATCAAATCGCTGATATTATCGATCTTTGATCTCTACATTGTCATCATTGATGTGATACCGTTGATTGCGATTGCTGATCTTTTCTACTCTTTACTTTTACATAGGAATTGTCTCGACAAAAAAAGGCAAGTAATAAATATACTGTGTGAAAAAAAAGAAAGACAAATATATGTTTGTTTTATGTTAAAATAAGGGATATTGAGAGGTTTCGAGTTTGATGGTTTGGGAAAACCACGTTCTTTTTGGAATTTAACGATAGAGAAAAAGTGTGATCGAGAATTCGCTGAAACTTAAGTATAAAGAACATAATTTGAAATACAAACATAGTATCTGTTATACGCTCATTAAATTGATTCCTGTAATATCGAGTGAAAGGTGTTTTAACACAATTTTAATTTCAATCGGTCCAGTCTTCCAAGCAGAATCCTATATATAGTTAAAATTCAAACCAAGGAAATTTTATTGGCCAAGACAGCAATTGGTGATATTAAGTCTCGCGGGCACAATTACGGGTTTGGTTCCGATACGGGTCCGAAGTTCACCAGACACGTTTCGCCACCCAAGGGACTAATACCTTTTGGAAAGTCCCGCAAAACCTTTTTCTCAGTCATTGGCGAATTGAAGAAATTATTCCCGACACATTTGGCCGAGATCTACCTTGAAAATTTCTTGAAATTGCTGTAAAGCTTAACATCACTGAACATCTATAACCTCAAATTTAACACTCAGCTCGTGGCCAAACCTAAAACTAGTATATATGTACTAACTTTAATCATCGGAATTACCTAATTTATTAACAATTTTAATCAAGAAAACGAAAGAAAAGATGATATTTATTTCAATTAATCTGTTTACATAGATTCCAACTTAAATCAATTTTTTTTTTACAACAAAACCATTATATCGTAATATTTTTAAATCTTTAACAATTACTCAGAATTTGACATCATGGTTCTATATATTATTCATAATCTATCTAACCTAATTTTTCACCTTTATTAACTAAATTTAGTTAACTACATTCAAATCTTACACTACTAAAGTTTAACTACTTATTTACTAAATTTATATCACAGTTTTTTTGTCACATTTATATCACATTTAATATGCTAAATTTTAGTATTTTTATAATTATCTTAAATCTAAATTTCTAAGTAAAAGTTTATCGAAATCACTAATTCTAATTATTATACTAAAATTTACAAATATTCATCAAAAGAAAAACAAGAAAAAAATTCTCATCGAAAACTCTACAATACCAATGATTGTGCAGAAGGCCTTCAGCAGCGTTGGACATCTTTGAATTTGTAAGTTCTCTTAAATTTTTTTTTATTTTTTTTGTTTTCATTTAAGAAATCAACAGAGATTTTTTTCGCCTAGAATAAAATTTGTAAGGCTCTCTTTGATTGATATTTAAAGCCAATTGCAATAAAACCTCTGTTAATTTTGTTTAGTTATTAGCATACATAAATATGTAAATTTGTTGTTGTTTTACAACATTAATAGATCACATTTATTTTCGCATTCTGTATACATATTCTTATGATCTGATTAAGCTATTATTATTTGTTTTTATGACTATCTTACTCTCGAATTATTTTGATTTTGTTTTATTAACCCTTTTGTCACCGTAAGAAACGAATTAATTTATTTTAATAATGTAAATTTTTTTATAATAATTCTAAATGAATAATATATTATATTTTTTTTTATTGAATAAATATAAAACAGTGTTATCATAATGGAATAGATACATTTGTATAAAATTTCTTTCTGATTAATGGTATGGTAATGTGCTTTAGGGGTTTTTTTTATTTAAACATTGTTGCCACTAGAAAAAACCACAGGACGGGTGGGTGGAGAGGCACAAAGCAAGAACACCTTGGCTTTAGAAAGTATGAATAGTGAATTTAGTAGAATCTTTGTCCACTTGTATATATACTTTATTTTCTTACTTAATAAGGGCATTTAAGATACGCACGTGAATTTTTTTATTGTATGCATTAAGTTCTTTCACGGAACAAAACAAAACCCAGCCCATATCTCCCGAACAAGCTAGCTTAGCAAGCGCGTGCGTACCGTTCCCAGTGAAGAGCATTAGGTATAGATAGGGTTATAAAAATCTAATAAATCCAAAGATAGATGACCCCCCCTAACTCCCCCTTTTAAACATAAAGAAGGATTACAAAAAGAAATGGCGCCCAACGTGGGGCCCGAAGGCTATGTGATAGCTGATATCTGTCAGGTAAAATCAAAATACAATAACATCAAGTATAACCATAGTTTTTGGGACCACTCTTAACATCTTTATGATTTCTGAACAAAGAATCTGGAAGATAAATTTTAATTCTTACTTGATGATAGTGTTTTGTCTTTATTTTCTTTTGACTTTTGTCAAGAATGTAATATCTTTAAGACATAGTTGGTAATATTGTACATAGATGAAAATACAATCTTTTACAATCCAATATGTTCTTTAAGGTTATTCATTCCTTTGTGTTTCATTAAGTAATATATTAGACCTTATCTATGAACTTTTTTCAATATACTTAATGGATATTTATTAGTTTTTTGAGTAAATAGCTTTGGAATTACGTTTAGGATGCAGCTTATTTCATGCACTTATCGTCCACTATAAACTTATTAATTTGTTTATATTTATTCAGTATATAGGATCTGTTCGAAAGATTAGATTCATTATGTATCATACTTTTCATATTTAATTTTATAAAATTTTGCACAACCATACCAAAGATCAATAGGAAATTTTATAAAATATTTATTTCTGTTCTGAAAATTTTATATACATACATAATGTCGTTTAAAAGTAATGAGAACAGTAGCTCTCAAAAAGAGATCAGTAAGTTACCCCAATGTACTATTTGCAAGAAAGATTATGAACTAGATGATGTTATAGTTTCAACTCCATGTGATCACGTATTTCACAAATCTTGTATCGTTAACGTATTAAAAGATACTTTAGGTTGTCCCGTTTGCGGCAAAGCTTGTAGACAAAATAAGTTAAAATCTCATAACATTTTGTCAGAAAAACCACATGAAACCGTTGTTACACCAAGTCGTTCTGTTAATGATAGCAGAGGAGCCATTCCAAAGGTTCAAAAACCGATTAAACGTCCTCTTCGTGGAAATTTACTTGACTGGACCATGGGTCAAACACCCTTGGGTACACCCCCTACATTTGCTACAAATCCTAACGTTACTAATGTTCAAGCATTAGATAACTTAGTAAATCTTTCGCATAATGATTTGAGCAACTCACATAGAAGTTCAGATGTTCACAACATTAGCGACAACACTCTTCGAAACATGATTAATGAGGCGATAAGAAATCAATTAGCTTTACTAAATATAAACCAGAACTCAAATGCTAGAAGTAGTTTGGGAAACCATTCTTTTAATCTTGGTGTAAATAGAAATTTGCAAAATAGACCTTATTATAATCAAAATAGAAATAATCAATCAATAAATTTTTCGACAGACAAAATTTCTTCAATAATTTCGGGATGGCATCTGAAATTTAGTGGCCAAGAAGAAGAGGGTTTATCTGTGGACAATTTTATCTACCGTGTACAAGCTTTAACCGTGCAGAGTTTACGTGGAGATTTTGAAATCTTGTGTCGTCACATTCATCTTTTATTTTCCGGCAAAGCAATTGATTGGTTTTGGCGTTTCCACCGCACAGCTCACAGTGTAGATTGGGAATCACGTAGGGAGTTGAGAAACCAATTTAGGGATAGAAGGACAGATTTCAGACAGATAAGAGGAAGAAGACAGAAATTAGGCGAGAAATTCGATAGTTTTTATGATTCTGTGTTAGAAATTTTAGACCGCCTTGAAAGACCAATACGCGAGGATGAATTACTAGAAATTTTAAAGAGAAATTTGCGACCAGAAGTCCGCAAGGACATTTTACATTTCCAAATACGTAGTATTTCAGAATTAAGAGAGTATGTCAGGAAGATTGAAATTTTAGATGAAGAATTAAATATGTATCGCCCCAATAGAACACCTGTTCCACGAAAAATTATTTCTGAATTGGAAACGGAAAATTCAAGCGATATTGATACGACAATCATGGAAGAAATCAAAGATTTCGTTTGTTGGAATTGTTCTGAAAAGGGACACAAATTTGACACCTGCTTAGGGGAGAGAAAGATTTTCTGTTACGGATGTGGTAGCCCTAATGTGTTTAAGCCAAATTGTGCAAAATGTAACCACTTTTCAAAAAACTACAAGCCCCCCAACAAACAAATGCAGTCAAAGGCAACACAATACTAAATTCTGTAGAATGTCAAACTGATCGACGTGATGATAATATTAACCAAGATGTTGGAAATGAAGTTTTAAAACCAAATTTTGTCCCTAGTTATTTAAAACCATATCATGTCCGATTGAAAGAATATAAGGAAGCTAAGCTTAGAATTTTTAATAGTGAGCTATTTGTAAACCAATCCGAGAAGAAAACGAAGAGATCCACCTTAAGATTACGACGTTTTTGGAAAAGGATTTTAGAAAACCGAAAAATGTATTGTTCTACTGTAATTTCTAATGAAAATAGTTTTGATTTAAGACCATTTGCTACAGTTAAAATTTTTAATCAAGATGTTGTAGGCATGATAGATACAGGCGCTACTGTGTCCTGCTTTGCTTCAAATTATGCTAAAAAGCTTCTAGAAGAAAATAAACACCAATTTAACAAGTTTAATATACCTTTGAGAACTGCTGACGATAGTAAACATTTAGCTGTAGGTAATGTTAGAACTTCAATTACGTTCAATTACGGGGTATAACTAAAATATTAAACTTTATTATAATACCAAATTTGACTCAGAATCTTTACTTAGGTGTTGATTTTGTTCGGACTTTTTCGTTAGCCAAAGATTTATTTATAGGAAATGATTTGAAGAGTAACAATTTGTGTTTAGAGGAAATAGAAATCGATGAAAATATTCATGTTTTAACAGACGAGCAGAATCAGAGACTTAAAACAGCCATCCACTCATTTCCTTCATATTCGCGGGAGGGATTAGGACGATAGTAAACCTATCAAACAGAGACACTTTGCCATATCTCCAGCAGTAGAAAAATTGTTATATGAGGAAATTGACCGAATGATTAAGTTAGGTGTTATAGAGGAATCCCAAAGTCCATGGTCATCGCCTGTAACATTGGTGCATAAGCCAGGGAAGGTACGACTGTGTCTGGACGCCAGAAAGGTTAACAGTGTTACAGTGAAAGATGCCTATCCCCTGCCTTTGATCGACGGGATTCTGAGCAGACTCCCGAAGGCAAGATTTATATCAAGTCTTGACCTAAAGGATGCCTTTTGGCAGATCCCGTTAGATGAAAGTTCAAGGGAAAAGACGGCTTTTACTGTACCAGGGCGTCCACTATATCAGTTCGTCACCATGCCGTTCGGATTATGTAACGCGCCACAGACGATGTCCAGACTTATGGATAAGGTCATTCCAGCTCATTTACGCACACAAGTTTTTGTATACTTAGACGACTTGTTGCTAATAACAGAAAGTTTCGATGAACACCTTATTTTGCTGCATGAGATAGCATTGCAAATGAGAAAAGCGAATCTGACAATAAATATAGAGAAGAGCAAATTTATGCTCAAAGAAGTCAAATATTTAGGGCATGTAATCGGCCATGGAACGATTAAGACCGACCCGGACAAAGTTAAAGCGATCCAAGAATATACATTTCCAACGTCCGTCCGACAATTAAGGCGATTTTTAGGAATTTGTGGTTGGTATAGACGGTTTGTCAAAAATTTTGCGACTGTAACAGCACCATTTACAGACATGTTACAAAAAAATAAAAAAATTATTTGGTCTGAAGAAGCTAAAAGCTCATTCAACGCACTCAAACATTCACTCTGTTCCGCACCGGCGTTACATAACCCGGATTTCTCCCGTCCGTTCTCAATTCAATGCGACGCAAGTCAATATGGGATAGGGGCTGTACTAGCACAAAGAACAGATAACTACGAGGAAGTCCCTGTGGCTTACATGAGCCATAAATTAACATCAGCCCAGAGAAATTACACAGTTTCAGAGCAGGAATGCCTTGCAGCAATAATGGCAATAATTAAAAGGGTCCACGATCATCCCCTGTGTGCTCACGGAGGAGTAGGTAAAACCTTAAGCAGATTAAAATCATTTTTCTTTTGGCCAAAAATGGCAAAACAAGTTTATAGTTATGTTCTTTCATGCGAGATATGCAAGCAAACTAAAGCCACAAATAAAACTCTACGACCACCAATGGGTGAACAAACGACATCAGTACGAGTTTTCCAAAAACTTTATTTGGACCTACTTGGTCCATATCCCAGATCTACCTCCGGTAATGTAGGAATAATAATAATATTAGACCATTTGTCGAAGTTTCATTTTTTGGAACCAATCAAAAAGTTTACTGCTAATGCAATTATCGAATTTATTGAAAAACGAATTTTTCATATCTTTGGAGTTCCTGAATCCATTACAACTGACAATGGATTGCAGTTTAAATCTAATTTGTTTAAACAATTTTTAAATTCTTATGGCGTATTCCACAACTTAACCGCAATTTACTCACCTCAGGCCAACGCGAGTGAGCGAGTAAATCGCTCGGTTTTAGCGGCCATACGAGCGTATGTAAAACCGTCGCAAAAGGACTGGGATGAAAAACTTTCATCCATAAGTTGTGCTTTAAGAAGTTCTCTACATGTTAGTACAGGTTATTCGCCCTATTATCTTTTGTTTGGCCAAAACATGTTACTCAATGGAAAATCTTATTTGCTTTTACGTAAGCTTAATTTATTGCAAGAAAAATCTACTAACTTAAAAACTGACGATAAATTAGAACTGGTAAGACAAAAAGCGCAGGAAAACATCCGAAAGTCGTATGAACGCAACGCAAAAACGTACAATCTTCGTTCACGTCCGGTAACTTTTGACATAGGCCAAATAGTATATAGAAAAAATTTCGCTCAGTCGAAAGCAAGTGAGCACTTCAATAGCAAACTTGCTAACCTATTTGAAAAAGCCAAAGTTGTGGCCAAACATGGGTCATCCTATTACGATCTTCAGGACATGTCAGGCAAAAATCTGGGAAAATTCCATGCAAAAGACATCAGAACCTAGCTTCAGCTCTTGCCTTATAGTTAAAAAAAAAACTATTCGTCAAAACCTGTTTTGTAATGATCGAATTTTGCAACACACAAAAACTTTTGTTATAATTTGAAGTAAAATAAATATTTAAAAATATCTGTCATTAAAATTTTCATAATTTAGAAAAATATTAATTTTAATACAAACATGAACACATTTTTAAAATTCTAGTTTGGCATTAAAATTAATCATTGCTGAACAGTGATTAGTAGTGCTTTTTAATTTTTTTGCTATAATTTCTCCAGAATTAAATTTTTCTCCCAATAGAAATTGATAATATAAATAATAAAATTTCCCTTAAACTTCCTCCTATTAATCATCACTATTTTACCCATCACTGAATCAAATCGCTGATATTATCGATCTTTGATCTCTACATTGTCATCATTGATGTGATACCGTTGATTGCGATTGCTGATCTTTTCTACTCTTTACTTTTACATAGGAATTGTCTCGACAAAAAAAGGCAAGTAATAAATATACTGTGTGAAAAAAAAGAAAGACAAATATATGTTTGTTTTATGTTAAAATAAGGGATATTGAGAGGTTTCGAGTTTGATGGTTTGGGAAAACCACGTTCTTTTTGGAATTTAACGATAGAGAAAAAGTGTGATCGAGAATTCGCTGAAACTTAAGTATAAAGAACATAATTTGAAATACAAACATAGTATCTGTTATACGCTCATTAAATTGATTCCTGTAATATCGAGTGAAAGGTGTTTTAACACAATTTTAATTTCAATCGGTCCAGTCTTCCAAGCAGAATCCTATATATAGTTAAAATTCAAACCAAGGAAATTTTATTGGCCAAGACAGCAATTGGTGATATTAAGTCTCGCGGGCACAATTACGGGTTTGGTTCCGATACGGGTCCGAAGTTCACCAGACACGTTTCGCCACCCAAGGGACTAATACCTTTTGGAAAGTCCCGCAAAACCTTTTTCCCAGTCATTGGCGAATTGAAGAAATTATTCCCGACACATTTGGCCGAGATCTACCTTGAAAATTTCTTGAAATTGCTGTAAAGCTTAACATCACTGAACATCTATAACCTCAAATTTAACACTCAGCTCGTGGCCAAACCTAAAACTAGTATATATGTACTAACTTTAATCATCGGAATTACCTAATTTATTAACAATTTTAATCAAGAAAACGAAAGAAAAGATGATATTTATTTCAATTAATCTGTTTACATAGATTCCAACTTAAATCAATTTTTTTTTTACAACAAAACCATTATATCGTAATATTTTTAAATCTTTAACAATTACTCAGAATTTGACATCATGGTTCTATATATTATTCATAATCTATCTAACCTAATTTTTCACCTTTATTAACTAAATTTAGTTAACTACATTCAAATCTTACACTACTAAAGTTTAACTACTTATTTACTAAATTTATATCACAGTTTTTTTTGTCACATTTATATCACATTTAATATGCTAAATTTTAGTATTTTTATAATTATCTTAAATCTAAATTTCTAAGTAAAAGTTTATCGAAATCACTAATTCTAATTATTATACTAAAATTTACAAATATTCATCAAAAGAAAAACAAGAAAAAAATTCTCATCGAAAACTCTACAATACCAATGATTGTGCAGAAGGCCTTCAGCAGCGTTGGACATCTTTGAATTTGTAAGTTCTCTTAAATTTTTTTTGTTTTCATTTAAGAAATCAACAGAGATTTTTTTCGCCTAGAATAAAATTTGTAAGGCTCTCTTTGATTGATATTTAAAGCCAATTGCAATAAAACCTCTGTTAATTTTGTTTAGTTATTAGCATACATAAATATGTAAGTTTGTTGTTGTTTTACAACATTAATAGATCACATTTATTTTCGCATTCTGTATACATATTCTTATGATCTGATTAAGCTATTATTATTTGTTTTTATGACTATCTTACTCTCGAATTATTTTGATTTTGTTTTATTAACCCTTTTGTCACCGTAAGAAACGAATTAATTTATTTTAATAATGTAAATTTTTTTATAATAATTCTAAATGAATAATATATTATATTTTTTTTATTGAATAAATATAAAACAGTGTTATCAGAATGGAATAGATACATTTGTATAAAATTTCTTTCTGATTAATGGTATGGTAATGTGCTTTAGGGGTTTTTTTTATTTAAACATTGTTGCCACTAGAAAAAACCACAGGACGGGTGGGTGGAGAGGCACAAAGCAAGAACACCTTGGCTTTAGAAAGTATGAAGAGTGAATTTAGTAGAATCTTTGTCCACTTGTATATATACTTTATTTTCTTACTTAATAAGGGCATTTAAGATACGCACGTGAATTTTTTTATTGTATGCATTAAGTTCTTTCACGGAACAAAACAAAACCCAGCCCATATCTCCCGAACAAGCTAGCTTAGCAAGCGCGTGCGTACCGTTCCCAGTGAAGAGCATTAGGTATAGATAGGGTTATAAAAATCTAATAAATCCAAAGATAGATGACCCCCCATAACTCCCCCTTTTAAACCTAAAGAAGGATTACAGTGGCAAGACGTTTCCACGTGTGGAACCATCATCCTGACAAGATAAATAATGAAAAATCCACATATATGTATTAAAAAAAACTTAATTTGCTTGAAACTATTTAAAATCAAACAAGAACATGTAAATTATATTTACAGAGTACTCCTAAAACGCAAAAAGAATTTTAAATTGTTAATTGCTAACTAGTAAAAGAACAAAAAAAAACTATAAATATGACATTATCTTTATAATAATATTTAATTAATTATATTCTATTTCTTACCATTAGTTTTCTGAAAATTGTGACTAAAACTTAATATTCAGGCATGTTCTGAAAATCACGTGATTTCAAATCACATACCACGTGTGATTTTGTGCTATTCTGTAAATCACACCATTGTTGTGTTTTTCGGTGTGATTTAATTTGTCGAAAGCACAAGAAAACAGCTGATTTGTTTATTTTGAAATATTTTTTTAGAAACAATAAAACGTACATATATAAAATAATATGCCTGGAGCTTCTTTAATATATTTAATTGAGTTAAAAAAAGCAGTTGAATGCATTAAAAAGCGTTGAAATCACAAAAGTAAATAAATTTTTTAAGGAAAAAAATGTGTCTCAATTAATAAAAAAAACATATTGATTAATTTATTTAAATAATTTATTTTAATGTTATCCATGTAATAGCCGAAAAATAACAAAGTGGTTTGAAAACATTAGTGATCTAGCTGAACGTTTTAAAATCACAAACTTATGTGCACAGAACACCTTTTATGTGATTTCAAATCACTTTGATAAAAAGTGATTTGCAGAACATGCCTGATAATATACTCGTACTATTATCTAATATTTAATTAATATCATTAATCTATTTTCCTAATATTATATTTTTTATAATTTCTAACACAATCCATTTTTATATGCATACGAGTATACCTATATTGAAATAAATTGTGCTCAATAAATTAAAATCTTGTAAAAGAACTAGAATTATATACCTATATTGAATTAAAACTTGGTTTCTAAAAAAAAAAATGTTATACATAATCTAAAATATAAATTCTAATTTAAACTTTAAATCTTATTATGATTATATAAATCAATTTTATATTAAGAAATGATTTTGGTAAAAATATAATTTCTTAACCCTCCGATGAGTGACAGTTCTGAACTTCACGGCCGTGTGAAAAGGTCCCTACCTTTTTTTTTCATATAAAATTTTTTTTTGTTTTTATTGTTTATAACTTACTTGTTTATAACATACAAAAATAATTTTTTAAATTTTTTAACTCAAAGACATTAGGGATGACAATAAAAACATAAAATTCTAAGAACTGGTTTATTGCTAGTAGTATAAAATTAGAATATTGTGACTTTCCTTGAAATCAATTTTCGAAGGCATGAACTTTATGCCTTCTAATTTTTCTTAGAATTTTTTTGTTTTTATCATCATCCCTAATGGCTTTGAATTTAGGTCTTTGTGTTCAGAACAAGTAAATTATGTGTTAAAACAATAAAAAAATTATGATGCCCAAAAACCTGCATTTATTAGTGAAATTCAGTACAAGGTACATACGGACCTATTCACACGTCTGCGTACTATTCTCACTAAAACCTCAATAACTCCTAAAGTAATGATCCGATCGGCTTGATTTTTTTTCCAAAAGATGCGCAACAAAATACTCTTGGAATACAGAGTACAGGGGGGTTGTAGTGGCCGAAGTAGGAGTAATTTCAGTTTGAAAAGCCAAAAAGGTCCCTAGGGACCTTCTCACTCATCGGAGGGTTAAAAGAAATAACACTGAATTTAAATAATTATTTTATTTTAAAGTTTATTGTGCATTAAATAATAGTAACTAAATTAAAGTCGTTTGTACGAATAATTTTTCATTTTTTTTCTCCTATTCTAAAAATAACTCAGTATGTATGTATATTTTAAATAATTGTCAATTAAAAAAAATGTGTGAGAATTTCATTTAAAGCAACAACAACAACTAAATCATCATTAGCATCTCGTTTTGCTGGGCCCTTCAATCGAGACAACTTTAAATGGAACACCAACAATTGCGTTGTGAGTAACAAATTATTGATCTCTATTTTTTTTGTAATTATTTAAAGTATTACATACTCTTCTGTTAATCAGTCCATTTCCAATTTATTCCTTTTACTTTCATTCATAATTATTGCTTAATATTTTTTTTGGTTTATTACTATCTTCACATTCATTGTGTAAAGGTCATTATGTAGTATTATGTTTATTCTTTTGCCTATTTATAATGTTTATTCTTTTTATATATTCAATAAATTCTATTGTTTGCCATTATAAAATGCAATCTTAAATTTCTTTTAAATGGGAAAGATAACTAAAAGAATTGGTAATATGTAATCTAAGAAGTCAGTCTATTTTAGGGACAGATATTAATATTTTTAGGGTAAGTCGTCTGTCAAGGCGTCAAGTCGATTGGGTGGGAATCAAATTACCCTACATGACATCACACCTCGTCATGATCTGGTCTTTATTTTCAATTTATTTCTTAAAAGTTATTTGATACTCTTTGGTAAGGCATTAAGAGTATTTATATGCTTATGCGCTTTAATACGGGTTGAGAACCAATTTGCCAAATATATCTAGTCGGGAAAATCTTTGTATATGCCACTTAAACTTTGTATTATGAATTTTATAAAATGTATGTTTTTTTGTTATTCATTTGAATAAATATCCAGCGCGTAACATATATGGCGCCCAACGAAAAGGCTGTCCAGGTCTTGGTCAGTCTAGCGTAACATATGTATATCGTGACCAACAAAGGCTGTCCATGTCTTGGTCAGTCTAACGTATAATGAAAACGAAGTATTGAAAATATAATCTGAAATATTTATCTAATAGCGTTCGCCAAAGTTTGACATGACGGTTTAATGCACAAAATAAAATTAACTCTGCCTGCTAACACCCATAAGCTTATGGAAAGCTATTTATACGGTCGCAAATTTAAAATCAAAGAAGGCAATTTTTTAAGCCCCACTCAGCCAATTGAAACAGGTGTGCCACAGGGTAGCATACTGGGTCCTACTTTATATTTGATTTATGCCTCCGACATGCCGTCAGACCCCAAAATCCACACTTCAACTTTCGCAAACGATACAGCCTTTATCAGCGTTCATAAGGACCACCAAGTAGCATCACAGAATTTGCAGAATTATGTTTATAAACTAGAGAATTGGCTAGAGCTTTGGAAAATCAGGGTTAATGAACAGAAATGTATTCATATCACTTTCACATTGCGAAAAGAAACTTGCTCGTTCATCAAAATAAATAATCAAATTATTCCTCAACATAATGAAGTCAAATACCTCGGCATTCACCTCGACCGCCGTTTAACTTGGAAGTCTCATATTGAAGCGAAACTTACACAGATGAGATTAAAAGCAGTGCAACTTAATTGGCTAATTGGCAGACATTCTTCACTAAAGTTGGACTGCAACCTATTGTTGTACAATGCAATTCTAAAGCCAATCTGGTGCTATGGAATTCAATTATGGGGTACTGCCTCAGCATCAAACATTGAAAAAATTCAAAGGGGTCAAAATAAAATTCTACGTATAATTACTGCAGCTCCATGGTATGTTAAAAATTCTCGAATTCACAAAGATCTATGCGTGCCATTAGTAAAAGTTGAATTTACAAAACACGCGTCAAAGTATGTCAGCAAACTTGAACACCACCCAAACCCACTTGCACGAGACATCCTTAACTTTAGTGGCCATAATCGGTTGAGAAGGAGGGATACCCTTGCTTTAACTCAAGCGCAAAATAGATGACTGGATCAGTTGATGTGAAATTTTTTTAGTATCATAAAATGTTTGTCTAGCACTGGCTGGGCTTATTATTTTCTTTTTAGTATTAAGATTTGGATACTTATTGTTATTTCATTATATGAAGATTCAATAAATAAATAAAGGCCAAAAAAAAAATTTATCTAATAAGGTTAAAAAATTAAATGTCGCATTCTTTTGTATAAAGAAGTTATAACATCAATTGCATTTTTACTAGTTTTGAATCTAGTTGCGATACATTTAAATAATGCAGTTTACAATTTAACCTAATTTAATTAAAGTTGTCTCGGAAAGTCCAAATTCTAAAGCTAAATTTTGGTTTTTGTAGCATCTGAGTTTACATTAGTTTAATTTTGTATTGCTATTGGAGTCCTTTTGATAAATTTTGATAAATAATAGTGTTAGAAAAGAAGCAGCTTAGCAAGAAA
This sequence comes from Bellardia bayeri, assembly GCA_950370525.1. Lineage (NCBI taxonomy): Eukaryota > Metazoa > Arthropoda > Insecta > Diptera > Calliphoridae > Bellardia > Bellardia bayeri. The sequence continues at coordinate 39,444,750 of OX493265.1, read as the reverse complement.
ATTGTATAAAAATATTTTGGGTAAAAAGCCAATTAATTAACAAAATTATTTAGACTGTCTGATTTATTTATTACCTTTTTCTTTATGGTTTATCTTTCCCATAATTATATGAAATTCACTAAATCCTTAAAATTTTAAAAGTTATATTAATTTTGTTTTGTCTATATTAAAATTTGATATATTAATTAAACGGAAACAGTTTAAATTTATTTTTGTAATAATTAGTAACTTTAAATCTTAATCATTTTGCATATTTTATTTTATTCTGTACACAGGAATTTTTTTTAATATATTCGAAAATATTCTTAGTTCGTATTAAATATTTTAAATATATTCTTTTATCTTCTTATTACGAAGTTCTTCAATTACTCAAATAGTAAAATTATTTCATACATTTCCCCTCGGTAAAATTTTATTTTATTGTCGAATATTGTTTGTTTTAGTAGCAACTTTTTATTAAAAAAAAAATTCGGTTCATTATCAGTTTGTGAATTTTGTTCGTAATGAACACCCGTGCGCAATTTAAGTACCAATATTTCTATTGAAACACAATATCGACGAAGCACTCTAAGCCTCGCGTTGTTAATTCACCTGCCGTGAAAAATACACCTAAAGTAACTCATCAAGCACTCAAAGTTGTAGTAATTTAGAAATTCAAAATATATCGATAATGAATAGCCCCAATTCGTTACCGCCCTCATTTGTTCCTGTAGAAGGACAAAATCTTAATAATATAACAAATACTGATAGTATAAATCTACCCATATTAAATACCAATGCTTCTACTTCTAACTCAGCTACACCTTTTGATACTTTGATATCACTAATGGAACAAAGTATGCAAAACACTAGGGAGGAATTTAGAAGGGAACTATCATCTATTAGAGATAGCATTTCCCAGATAGGTAATGCGAGTAGCACTAGTTCTCAACGGCAACCTATAACTCCACCATGCACCAGCTATTCCAATGCACCAAATATAAATTTTAACAGACCTAACATGAACACAGCATGTAGCGATTCGACTATTAAATCAGAGAAATAGAAAATTTCATACGATGAAACAGGTTCTGTGTCCGAATTTTTATTTTATTAGTAATCGTTCAGGATGTTCCGTTGAACATCTTTTATCTAATTTTCACGTGCTATTAGAAGGAAAGGCCGAACAGTGGTATTGGCTGTTCATGAAGCAGAATCGCAGTGTGACATATTCAACTCTTCGTCATGCTCTTACAAGGGAATTTGGAATCAGAGCATGATGTATTACTAAAAATATCGTTGCGTAAGCAACTACACAAAGAATCGTATGACGATTTTCATACAACAATTGTGTCAATGAATTCTAGATTACAAAGCCCCTTACCAGAATTAACAATACTTGATATAATTAAACGTAATTTACAAGCAAATTGAAGATTCTTGTTGTTCAGTTCTGAATCTAAAACTCTGAACGATTTCAGAGATATGGCTCGTAAAGCGGAGAAAGTACTTCGTGATAATAAATATGTTACGCCAAACACCGGACCATTACGCAATGTCAGTGTGCTTCATTCACTTAAAACTGATACAGATGACTCTGATATGTTTGATCCACAACTCGATGCCTTGAAAATTTCAAAAAAGAATATCAAATACGATTATTCCAATATAAAGTGCTGGAATTATTTGTCATACGGACATTAATATATATATTGCGGCGAAGGAATTACTGACCAGTTTTATTTCAAGTGCGGACAAAAGGGGTATTAACGCCTTCATGTCCAAATAGGCATGTTTATCCGGGAAACAAGAATACGGGCGAAATGATTACCGGGGACTTTCGTCCATCCCACAAATCCCCGAGTTCAAATTAGAACCGAAGTTGGAAAAATCCAACAACAGTTTCAATCCCAATAATCAACAAACAAACACCCAACATTTTCAAATCCAGAAATCTATTTCACTTTATAAAGATATGTCAACACAAACAGAATCTGTTGTCATTACAGGTAATAAACAATCTCTTAATGCTACAAATTATAGACCACTCATTTTTTTTAAGAAAAGCCCATCAGTTAGAATAAAGAAATGTCGGCAGCGGTTTAAGATACGTAAGTTCTATAGAAAATTGCTCAAGTCAACCATTTTACATGGCTTGGATGATCGGCCATTCGTAAAAGTAAGAATTTTGAATGACACTATGGTAGGTTTGCTTGACTCAAGAGCTAACGTTTCGGTTTTAGGTAATAACTGTATAGAGTTTTTGGAGCGTAATAATTTAACTTATAGTGTAATAAATTCGGCATTATCAATTGCAAATTGTGTAAAACAAAAAGTACTGGGTTTTTGTAAATTACCTATTAATTTTAAGGGTGTTACGAAGGATATTTTGTTTTATTTAGTTCCCAACCTCACCCAAGGAGCTTATTTTTGCAGAAATTTCTGGCGTGAGTTTGCTCTCGCGCCCGAAATTATTCCCACCATTTCTTCATTACACTATGTGCCAATTGCGATTCCATGATCTCACTCCAGAACAGAAACTGCTTTTAGAGAACAGAGTTTCCTTCGTATGAGAAACTTGGATTGGGGTGCACAGACCTTCTGGAGCACAATATAGATACTGGGGACGCAGTGCCTATAAAATCCAGGCACTATTCTTTATCACCGCCTCGCCAGGATGAAGCATTCAGGAAATAGACCGTCTTTTAATCATGAGGGTAATCGAGGAGTCAAATTCGCCTTGGTGTTCTCCGGTAGTGTTAGTGCGAAAACCGGGCAAAGTCCGTCTTTGCATCGATTCCCGAAAGCTTAATGCGGTAACGAAGAAAGATTCGTACCTGCTTCCCCACATTAATGGGTTATTAAGCAGGTTGAAAGATATCTTTTACATTACCGAAATTGATTTAAAAGATGCTTTTTACAAATACGACTGACACAAACTTCTAAGGAAAGAACTGCTTTTGTTGTCCCGGGTAAGCCTTTATTCCATTATAAATATGCCATTTGGTCCTTAAACCATGAGCAGGCTAATGGATAAAGTTATACCTTCACGTGAAAATGTCTTCATCTATTTAGATGATTTGCTCATATGTAGTCCTAATTATGAATCCCACATGGCGCTTTTGAGTGAAGTGGCTGGTTGCCTTAAAGCTTACAATAAATGTCGAAAAAAGTAAATTTTGCCAAAGGGAGATTCGTTATTTAGGCTACATAGTGGGTAATGGAACATTGAAGGTGGATCCCAAAAAGTGAAGCAATCGGTAACTTTAGCATACCCAAAACACCTAGACAAGTTCGCAGATTTGTTGGCATGGCCAATTTGTACAGGGGGTTTATAAACAACTTCGTCAATCTTAGCGGTCCACTTACAGATTGTTTAAAGAAAACTTGTAAACCATTTGCCTTTACCAAAAGCGCTATGTTATATTTTGAGAACTTAAAAGATGCGTTGTCATTTGCTCCGATATTAGCTCAACCTAAATTCGATCGCCAATTTATAATTCAATGTGACGCATCAAGGGTTGGAGTTGGCGGTGTCTTATTCCAATATGACGATAATGGCTGTGAGCATCCAATTGCCTTTGTTTCTCAAAAGCTTAACAAGTCTCAGAAAAACTACACGGTCACTGAGCTTGAATGCATGGCCACAATCGTTTGCGTTAACCGATTCAGACGTTATATCGAGGGCTTGCCATTTAAAATAATCACAGAGCACTCTTCCTTAAAATGGCTTATGTCCCAAAAGGATTTAAGTGGCAGATTAGCACGATGGAGCCTGAAATTACAAAGATATGACTTTGAAATCGAGCATAGAAAAGGCTCATTAAATATTGTGCCCGATGGCCTTTCACGTATGGAAGTTGAAGAATTATCGTCATCTGATAGACCTGTTGAAATTGACATTGGATCCGCTGAATTTGATAACGAGGAATATCGCAAACTTAGGGAAGTAGTTTCTGAAAAAAGTGAGTCATTGCCTGATTTAATAATATCGGATAACTTAGTCTATAAACGGGCAAAATTCAGACAAGGTGATAAGAACGAGGGGGAAAATTTATGAAAATTGTGGGTGCTAAATTCATTATCTGGAAGTATAATAAAAGGTGCACATGACTCGATTAATTCTCTACTAAAACAATAGCCAAAATTAGACAAAAGTATTATTGGCCCACTATGACAACTGACGTCAAATCATATGTCGACAATTGTGAGAAATGCAAGTCAATTAAATCGTCTAACCAAATTTCAAGGCAAACAATTTGTCACAAATAGACCTTTCGAAAGACTATATTGTGACTTCTTAGGCCCATATCCGTTAACAAAGAAAAAAAACAAAATTTTTATTTTTAAACCCGTTAAAGGCAGCAACATCTGCCAACGTAATCTGAGGTTTTTCCCACATTTGGTATACCCAGATTTTTACACAGCGATAACGCTAAACAATTCGTTTCCAACGAAATGAAGGAATTTTTTAAATTAAATGAGATTGAACACATAAAAACGTGATTTTACGCTCCTCAACCAAATGCATCGGAACGTTCAAATAGAGAAATTATCACTAAAATCAGATATTTTTTGGAAAATCATAAAGATCATAGTGATAGGGACCGATATATACCTCAAATATTATCAATACTTCGAAGTGACTATCACTCTTCCATTAAATGTTCCCCATATTATGACGCATTTGGGCAAAACATGGTGCAGCATGGCTCTGCCTATAAAATTCTGGAAAAGTTAGGATGCTTAACTGGTGAAGACACACAAATTTTAACTAATGTTGACAAATTACAGAAATTGAGATGCAAAATTCGAGACAATTTGACCAAGCTCACGAAAGGTCAACTAAAGCTTATAAAGGTCAAGTAATTTTTAGGAAAAATCATACATTAAGCAATATGTCAAAAGCCATTAACAGAAAATTTTTGCCAAAGTATCTAAAATGTAGAATTCGCAATAAAATTGGAAGTAATTTATACGACATAGAAGATCTAAACGGAGGCTACATTGGTAGATACCAAACATCCGACCTAAAACCATGATTATTTTATTGACTCCAAAAATATTCAAATATTCGAGAACTTAATGTTACTCATTATTTTTTTTTTTATTTACCCGGCTTTCGTGGGTCGTGCCACACTTATTGTTGTATATAAATAACAAAAATTTACTACATATCTTGATATGAAAATAAACAAAAACTTGCTTACATTTTAAAGAAATCAGATTTCTGTTAGTCTTCCCATTTTGAGAAAATGTCTTATCGAAGCAGATTTGTTGCGATTTCTTTTTCTTGAAAGAATATTTATTGTTACAATTTTAATCTCAACTTCATATTTACATTTATCTAATTTTGGTTTTAAGGGTCCATCACCAGTTCTAGCATGATATCAAATTCTTTGCCAGTATACTTACATTCACACATATATATATAAATGTACATACGTATGTATAATTGTGTGTTTACTCAGTTGCACTCTCAACTCAAGACAAATTATGTGCCCATATATGGTAATGATTTTGTGATCGCAATTTTGTTTTATGACCCTTACTACTAGTATTTTTGTCTTCTTTTCGCTGCAGATCAATTAATGATATTGCATTTCTTCTTTTTTTTTCTCATTGATAATCTAGAATGATCTAACTACGCTTTTTGTAATACGCACCATCAAACTTGATTTTTGATCAGACCATTGTTACTAGAATTTTGAAAGTGGTGATGATAACAAGTGTAATATAGTAAATATTTAAATTAGTTAAAAAAAAAAGTACAAAGTGTAAAGTATAGCAAATCGTTTATACAAATAAAAGAAAAAGCTAACATTAATAAAGCTGACAAGATTAATTTAATAATTAAATTTTATATAAAAAAATCCATCTACAATTTCCGTGAATAATTATATTCAAATGTAAGGTTATTGAGAATCACATGTATTCAAACATTATTATACATGGCGTTATTTTCTTTCAAGGAAAGTGTCCCACTACTCGGGCATTAATTCTCTAACGCCATATTCTAAAACGCCCCAAGTCTATATTTTTCGAATTTTTAATCCCACGTGGCAAGACGTTTCCACGTGTGGAACCATCACCCTGACAAGATAAATAATGAAAAATCCACATATATGTATAAAAATAACTTAATTTGCTTGAAACTATTTAAAATCAAACAAGAACATGTAAATTATATTTACAGAGTACTCCTAAAACGCAAAAAGAATTTTAAATTGTTAATTGCTAACTAGTAAAAGAACAAAAAAAAACTATAAATATGACATTATCTTTATAATAATATTTAATTAATTATATTCTATTTCTTACCATTAGTTTTCTGAAAATTGTGACTAAAACTTAATATTCAGGCATGTTCTGAAAATCACGTGATTTCAAATCACATACCACGTGTGATTTTGTGCTGTTCTGTAAATCACACCATTGTTGTGTTTTTCGGTGTGATTTAATTTGTCGAAAGCACAAGAAAACAGCTGATTTGTTTATTTTGAAATATTTTTTTAGAAACAATAAAACGTACATATATAAAATAATATGCCTGGAGCTTCTTTAATATATTTAATTGAGTTAAAAAAAGCAGTTGAATGCATTAAAAAGCGTTGAAATCACAAAAGTAAATAAATTTTTTAAGGAAAAAAATGTGTCTCAAGTTTTTTATTAATTTTTAGGTGTTTTTTTTAATAAAATGTGTTGTTGTAAAAGCAAATTAATAAAAAAACATATTGATTAATTTATTTAAATAATTTATTTTAAAGTTATCCATGTAATAGTCGAAAAATAACAAAGTGGTTTGAAAACATTAGTGATCTAGCTGAACGTTTTAAAATCACAAACTTATGTGCACAGAACACCTTTTATGTGATTTCAAATCACTTTGATAAAAAGTGATTTGCAGAACATGCCTGATAATATACTCGTACTATTATCTAATATTTAATTAATATCATTAATCTATTTTCCTAATATTATATTTTTTATAATTTCTAACACAATCCATTTTTATATGCATACGAGTATACCTATATTGAAATAAATTGTGCTCAATAAATTAAAATCTTGTAAAAGAACTAGAATTATATACCTATATTGAATTAAAACTTGGTTTCTAAAAAAAAAAAATGTTATACATAATCCAAAATATAAATTCTAATTTAAACTTTAAATCTTATTATGATTATATAAATCAATTTTATATTAAGAAATGATTTTGGTAAAAATATAATTTCTTAACCCTCCGATGAGTGACAGTTCTGAACTTCACGGCCGTGTGAAAAGGTCCCTACCTTTTTTTTTCATATAAAATTTTTTTTTGTTTTTATTGTTTATAACTTACTTGTTTATAACATACAAAAATAATTTTTTAAATTTTTTAACTCAAAGACATTAGGGATGATAATAAAAACATAAAATTCTAAGAACTGGTTTATTGCTAGTAGTATAAAATTAGAATATTGTGACTTTCCTTGAAAGCAATAAAGTTCATGCCTTCTAATTTTTCTTAGAATTTTTTTGTTTTTATCATCATCCCTAATGGCTTTGAGTTTAGGTCTTTGTGTTCAGAACAAGTAAATTATGTGTTGAAACAATAAAAAAATTATAATGATGCCCAAAAACCTGCATTTATTAGTGAAATTCAGTACAAGGTACATACGGACCTATTCACACGTCTGCGTACTATTCTCACTAAAACCTCAATAACTCCTAAAGTAATGATCCGATCGGCTTCATTTTTTTCCCAAAAGATGCGCAACAAAATACTCTTGGAATACAGAGTACAGGGGGATTGTAGTGGCCGAAGTAAGAGTAATTTCAGTTTGAAAAGCCAAAAAGGTCCCTAGGGACCTTCTCACTCATCGGAGGGTTAAAAGAAATAATACTGAATTTAAATAATTATTTTATTTTAAAGTTTATTGTGCATTAAATAATAGTAACTAAATTAAAGTCGTTTGTACGAATAATTTTTCATTTTTTTCTCCTATTCTAAAAATAACTCAGTATGTATGTATGTATATTTTAAATAATTGTCAATTAAAAAAAATGTGTGAGAATTTCATTTAAAGCAACAACAACAACTAAATCATCATTAGCATCTCGTTTTGCTGGGCCCTTCAATCGAGACAACTTTAAATGGAACACCAACAATTGCGTTGTGAGTAACAAATTATTGATCTCTATTTTTTTTGTAATTATTTAAAGTATTACATACTCTTCTGTTAGTCAGTCCATTTCCAATTTATTCCTTTTACTTTCATTCATAATTATTGCTTAATATTTTTTTTTGGTTTATTACTATCTTCACATTCATTGTGTGAAGGTCATTATGTAGTATTATGTTTATTCTTTTGCCTATTTATAATGTTTATTCTTTTTATATATTCAATAAATTCTATTGTTTGCCATTATAAAATGCAATCTTAAATTTCTTTTAAATGGGAAAGATAACTAAAAGAATTGGTAATATGTAATCTAAGAAGTCAGTCTATTTTAGGGACAGATATTAATATTTTTAGGGTAAGTCGTCTGTCAAGGCGTCAAGTCAATTGGGTGGGAATCAAATTACCCTACATGACATCACACCTCGTCATGATCTGGTCTTTATTTTCAATTTATTTCTTAAAAGTTATTTGATACTCTTTGGTAAGGCATTAAGAGTATTTATATGCTTATGCGCTTTAATACGGGTTGAGAACCAATTTGCCAAATATATCTAGTCGGGAAAATCGTTGTATATGCCACTTAAACTTTGTATTATGAATTTTATAAAATGTATGTTTTTTTGTTATTCATTTGAATAAATATCCAGCGCGTAACATATATGGCGCCCAACGACAAGGCTGTCCAGGTCTTGGTCAGTCTAGCGTAACATATGTATATCGTGACCAACGCAAAGGCTGTCCATGTCTTGGTCAGTTTAACGTATAATGAAAACGAAGTATTGAAAATATAATCTGAAATATTTATCTAATAAGGTTAAAAAATTAAATGTCGCATTCTTTTGTATAAAGAAGTTATAACATCAATTGCATTTTTACTAGTTTTGAATCTAGTTGCGATACATTTAAATAATGCAGTTTACAATTTAACCTAATTTAATTAAAGTTGTCTCGGAAAGTGCAAATTCTAAAGCTAAATTTTGGTTTTTGTAGCGTCTGAGTTTACATTAGTTTAATTTTGTATTGCTATTCGAGTCCTTTTGATAAATTTTGATAAATAATAGTGTTAGAAAAGAAGCAGCTTAGCAAGAAAATTGTATAAAAATATTTTGGGTAAAAAGCCAATTAATTAACAAAATTATTTAGACTGTCTGATTTATGTATTACCTTTTTCTTTATGGTTTATCTTTCCCATAATTATATGAAATTCACTAAATCCTTAAAATTTTAAAAGTTATATTAATTTTGTTTTGTCTATATTAAAATTTGATATATTAATTAAACGGAAACAGTTTAAATTTATTTTTGTAATAATTAGTAACTTTAAATCTTAATCATTTTGCATATTTTATTTTATTCTGTACACAGGAATTTTTTTTAATATATTCGAAAATATTCTTAGTTCGAATTAAATATTTTAAATATATTCTTTTATCTTCTTATTACGAAGTTCTTCAATTACTCAAATAGTAAAATTATTTCATACATTTCCCCTCGATAAAATTTTATATTATTGTCGAATATTGTTTGTTTTAGTAGCAACTTTTTATTAAAAAAAAAAATTCGGTTCATTATCAGTTTGTGAATTTTGTTCGTAATGAACACCCGTACACAATTTAAGTACCAATATTTCTATTGAAACACAATATCGACGAAGCACTCTAAGCCTCGCGTTGTTAATTCACCTGCGGTGAAAAATACACCTAAAGTAACTCATCAAGTACCTTGCACTAAAAGTTGTAGTAATTTAGAAATTCAAAATATATCGATAATGAATAGCCCCAATTCGTTACCGACCTCATTTATTCCTGTAGAAGGACAAAATCTTAATAATATAACAAATACTGATAGTATAAATCTACCCATATGAAATACCAATGCTTCTACTTCTAACTCAGCTACACCTTTTGATACTTTGATATCACTAATGGAACAAAGTATGCAAAACACTAGGGAGGAATTTAGAAGGGAACTATCATCTATTAGAGATAGCATTTCCCAGATAGGTAATGCGAGTAGCACTAGTTCTCAACGGCAACCTATAACTCCACCATGCACCAGCTATTCCAATGCACCAAATATAAATTTTAACAGACCTAACATGAACACAGCATGTAGCGATTCGACTATTAAATTAGAGAAATAGAAAATTTCATACGATGAAACAGGTTCTGTGTCCGAATTTTTATTTTATTAGTAATCGTTCAGGATGTTCCGTTGAACATCTTTTATCTAATTTTCACGTGCTATTAGAAGGAAAGGCCGAACAGTGGTATTGGCTGTTCATGAAGCAGAATCGCAGTGTGACATATTCAACTCTTCGTCATGCTCTTACAAGGGAATTTGGAATCAGAGCATGATGTATTACTAAAAATATCGTTGCGTAAGCAACTACACAAAGAATCGTATGACGATTTTCATACAACAATTGTGTCAATGAATTCTAGATTACAAAGCCCCTTACCAGAATTAACAATACTTGATATAATTAAACGTAATTTACAAGCAAATTGAAGATTCTTGTTGTTCAGTTCTGAATCTAAAACTCTGAACGATTTCAGAGATATGGCTCGTAAAGCGGAGAAGGTGCTTCGTGATAATAAATATGTTACGCCAAACACCGGACCATTACGCAATGTCAGTGTGCTTGATTCACTTAAAACTGATACAGATGACTCTGATATGTTTGATCCACAACCCGATGCCTTGAAAATTTCAAAAAAGAATATCAAATACGATTATTCCAATATAAAGTGCTGGAATTATTTGTCATACGGACATTTATATATATATTGCGGCAAAGGAATTACTGACCAGCTTTGTTTCAAGTGCGGACAAAAGGGGTATTAACGCCTTCATGTCCAAATAGGCATGTTTATCCGGGAAACAAGAATACGGGCGAAATGATTACCGGGGACTTTCGAGACAAAAGAGACCTTACAACATTGGAGTACCAAATGAGTTCTCTAGTGCAAGGTAACAATAAGATTCAGGAATTTTACCAACAGGTATATTCTCACCTTTCCTTGATCATGAACAAATTATCCTGGTTGGATATTGGAAGAGAGGCACTCGATTTACTGACACAAACATATCGAGATAAAGCCTTATACACCTTTATTAAAGGCCTTAGAGGAAATATGTCCTTACATCTAGGTATGAAAGAACCAAAAGACCTGCCACAGGCACTTCATCTGTGCTTAAAGATGGAAAATCAGTTTGTGAGAACGCAATTTGCAAACTCACATAGCCATCCCAAACCTTCCAATAATAGGCAGAATAACAGTAGTAATTACAGTAATTACCAACAAGAATTTATTCCGCAGTTGGCGCACATGCCACAACCTTACTCTCAACAAAGACCCTTTTATGTATCCACTCCGATTTACCATAAGAACAATTCCAATCAAATGCGCCCTCAAGGCTACATAAATCTAAATGTTCCTCCACCAAGACCAACCGAACCTAAACCTCAGCCAAGACCCGAACCAATGGACATAGACCAATCAGTTAGAACCAGGGCCATTAATTATATGAATAGGCCTGCCCAAGATGATAGATTTTTTGGAAAAAGACCAAATGTACAACAATCTGAACAAAGAAGACTTCCCCCAAAAGCCAGAGAAACTTCCATATAGAAACTCAGCAAAATGAGGACTTAGACGGACAATATTACGAACAGCAATTACTAAATTATGAAGATCAGGAAGGACTACCAACATTAGATGAATATTTACAAAACGAACCAGAACCTTCAAATCAAGTAGAAGTTAACGATTTCGTTGACATCCATTTTTTAGACTAACGAACTCGTCCTTGCCTTATATTGAATGCAGGAGGAAAACCGGACAGATTTTAAATTTTTTAATTGACACTGGATCAAACAAGAACTATATTCAGCCAAGTCTAGTGCAGAATCCTGTACCACATCAAGAACCATTCTTCGCCAACTCAGTAGGCGGACATACTAAAATTACTGAACACACTTTTATAACTCTATTCGACGATCATACAAAAAAATTAAAGTTTTTCTTACTACCAACACTTAAGTCTTTTCATGGTATCTTAGGAAACGAAGGCTGTCGGCAGTAATTTATTCAGCAGGAGATTATATGATAATTAACGGCAAATTAAAAGTAAGAATAAAACAAAAAACATCTCATTCAGTGAACAATATAGACATTAGAACGGAACACCTGACTAAATAACAGAAAGACAACTTACAGGGAATCATTTTAAGAAACAGATCACTTTTTAGTGAACCAGATGAAAGCTTAACATATACTTCGGCTGTAGTGGCTGAAATTCATACAAAAACAGATGAACCAATATATTCTCGTTATTACCCATACCCTATGCATTTAAAAGAAGAGGTAGAAAAACAAATACAGGAGCTCTTGCAACAAGGGATTATTCTGCCTTCTAAATCGCCCTATAATTCCCCTATTTGGATAGTTCCAAAGAAAGCCGACGCATCTGGACAAAAGAAATTTAGGATAGTAATTGACTACAGAAAACTAAATGAACAAACAACACCGGATCGATACCCAATTCCGATAAAAAAGATCACTAAATTATGTAAAGTGTGTAGGGAAAATAAATACGATAGGCACCCTAATAAAATCACGCTACAAGAGACACCAATACCATCATATCCTGGTCAGATCATACACATAGACATTTTCATCACAGAAAAAAAAAATAATATTAACTGCTATAGATAAATTTTCCAAATTTGCGCAAACAAGAATGCTAAGGTCCCGAGCCATCGAAGATGTTAAAGAACCACTACGAGAACTCATACTTTCCTTTGGTATACCAGAAACAATAGTTATAGATAATGAAAAATCCTTCAGCTATCGTTTTTATGTTAGAAAATGAATATAAAATAAAGGTATTTAAGATCCCACCATATAGCAGTAGTGTGAATGGACAGATAGAAAGGTTTCATTCCACGATCGCGGAGTTAATGCGTTGTCTAAAAGCCGAAAACTCACACAAAACATTTGCAGAATTATTGCAGAGAGCTGTCTATGAATATAATAATTCCATACATTAAACAATAAAGAAAAAACCAACAGAAACATTTTTTTTAGGTAGAGTAAGTACCAATCCGCAATAAATAGAGAGGGTTAAATTAGATACTATCAAGAGACTTCAACAGAAGCAGGTAGAAGACATGAATTACCATAACAGGAAAAAAACAATACCCAAAACTTATGAATCTGGAGAAACCATTTATGTAAAAGAAAATAAAAGATTAGGAACGAAACTTAGTAAAACATATAGAAAAGAAATAGTCGAAGAAAATAGGAACACTACAGTCTTAACTAAATCAGGAAAAATAGTACACAAAAATAATATCAAAAACTAAAGAAGAAAACTTTAATTTGCAGGACATTTCTAACACTGGTTTCGGCCGACGTAAAAATTTTGGACTATTCTAATTCACAAATAGTAACATGGAACTCCGGACTAGCAAAATTACAGACTGGTACATTTAAATTAATACACGTCATTGACACAAATATATATCAGGACTTAATAAATAAACTGCAAGAGACACTAAACCACGATATTGGTTCTTCTCACTTTTTGCAACCCTTTTTAAATCATGAAGCTACAGAACTTCAATCATATCTGGACAGATTAAAACCAAGGTCAAAAAGATCCCTAGATTTTATAGGCTCCGCATGGAAGTGGATTGCAGGAAGCCCCGATCATGAAGATTTCGAAATATTAACAAAAAAAAACAAACAAAGTACTAAGAAATAACAACAAACAAGCTATTATTAATAAAGTAACAGTAGAAAAAATTAATGAACTAACTTATATAACAAACAGTATAATTGAAACATTTAATCATAAGAATAATTATAATAAAAGTGAAAATGTAAAAGAACAATTAATAACAATACTTAAATATAAATTAGACAGTGTTAAGGAAGAATTAATTAACATTCAACATGCCATGCATTGGGCAAATGTGGGTGTAGTTAATTCCTTCTTATTAACAGCTAAAGAAATTGATATCGTAAAACAAATAATAAATAAAGATTCCATACCTTTTATAAACTTGGAACAAGCATTTGAGTTTTCTGAAATAAAGATAGCATCTAATCATGATTCTATTATCTATATATTAAGTATACCTACCACACATTTAAATTGATGTAACAAAATGCTAATAAGACCCATTAAGTTAGGAAAATATGTGAACAAAATAAAATATCAAAACATCCTAATATGCGATAATGTAATGTATGGTATGAAAAATGAATGCAAAGGTTATAATAATATTACAATATGCAATAGAAATAATTTGGATGATATTGAAAGCGATATGTGTCTAGCGAACTTGATTAAAAGTAAAGTGGCAAAATGCAGCTTAATAGACAATCGAGGCATCCCCACCCTAGAAGAAATAGCGCCAGGAACAATTCTTCTGAACCAATTCAATGGAACAATTTTTATTGATACTGAACCGCAAAATCTTACCGGAACCTATGTGGTACAGTTCTTCAATACATCTGTGACAATAGCCAATAGAACTTACAATTTTTTTGAAACAACAAGATTGCAACCATTACCAGCTATCTTACAAACTAAGTATCTGCACCAGAATATAGAAGAAACTCTATCATTAGAAATGGTGAAAGAATTACGAGCAAATAACACCGAAATAATTGATCTGCTTGATGACAGAAACAAAAAGGGATTTACAGTCAACCTAAGTCTCTCTCTAATATCGATAATATTCATGGTCATTTTGCTAGCCAAGACAAAGTATTTAAAAAAAGCGATAAAACAGTAATCATTCCAACAACGCTAGAGGCAATCCCATCGATACATACATCCATGTCAGAATTATCGGATACTAGAAAACCTGAAAAACCCAGCATAACAAGAATCTCCAATATTCCATATTTTTGATCGACCGGGACGTTCGAAATTAAAAGGGGAGGTGTTAACGCAAGAAACGTTGAATGCCCCTATTACAAAACTGTTTCACAATAACTAAATTGATGACATAAATGCAGACAGGTAAATAAACTTTCAAGTAAGCAGTATTGCCCAAATAACAACAGCGCGTGTCAATAGAATTCCGAGTAATCAATATTGCAAAATAACAACAGCGTGTCATTTTGATTACCATGCAAATAATATTTAGTTTAAGTTATTGTATGATTAACTTCTTAAGTTTAGTTCTAATTTAAAAATGAATGAATAAAGTTGGTTTTTAAAAAAGTAAATAAAAAATTGTTTTTTTTTAAAACAAAATAACTTAAAAAGTTATAATTTGTAGTATTATGTTTATTCTTTTACCTATTTATAATGTTTATTCTTTTTATATATTCAATAAATTCTATTGTTTGCCATTATAAAATGCAATCTTAAATTTCTTTTAAATGGGAAAGATAACTAAAAAATTGGTAATATGTAATCTAAGAAGTCAGTCTATTTTAGGGACAGATATTAATATTTTTAGGGTAAGTCGTCTGTCAAGGCGTTTGACGATAAGTCAATTGGGTGGGAATCAAATTACCCTACATGACATCACACCTCGTCATGATCTGGTCTTTATTTTCAATTTATTTCTTAAAAGTTATTTGATACTCTTTGGTAAGGCAGTAAGAGTATTTATATGCTTATGCGCTTTAATACGGGTTGAGAACCAATTTGCCAAATATATCTAGTCGGGAAAATCTTTGTATATGCCACTCATAAACTTTGTATTATGAATTTTATAAAATGTATGTTTTTTTGTTATTCATTTGAATAAATATCCAGCGCGTAACATGCCATATTTTCACCTAAGTATAATAACTCTATAATATCTATTCTATTCTTATAATATACGCATCTAACCACTGTGCTATTTTGCTTAAAAATTAATACTGAATGGACGTTTCTTTTTTGTTTAAAGAACAAAACAAAAGGTAATAGAAAAACAAAAACCAAAATAGATTGTAAGTATGTCTGTAAATTTTTATAACATCAACGTGACTATATCAGATTCCGTCAGTAAACAGAGAACATTGCAGTGAGAGTAATATACATATATTAAGAGTAATCAAAAAGTTTCTTAAGAGACAATTTAGTCATTGTTATAAGAAGAGCTTTACTAGAATGTTAATTATAAAAGTGTTATACCTGATATTTAATTACTAAATACTCTCT